>CM025850.1:1734041-1834631 GCA_003952965.2 Morella rubra
CTCAGAATTGCTTAGAAACTCTTAGCGAGCTGAAGGAACTCGCTTATGTTGAGGGAAAGCTTTTTCCTCCGCTCGTGGCTTCTAATGCTGCAACCAATCTATTGCTAGGTAGAAAATCCTTAAGACACGTAATTCTGTTTATTTCCCAGATAAATTAAATAAATTTTAGTTTTTGAGCAAATTTTCAAACGATATTTTCATTTCTAGACAATTGATTTTTTGCAACCTCTTAACATATTTGTGGATCATTTGGTCGCATAAACGAGTTTATGTGTATGACTCATAACTTGCTCCTCAGACTATGAACACCCAAGTGCTAGATGGGTTACGGGTATTCCTTGACACAGTATCTCTAATGTTTTTTTTAAAGCCAATAGGCTGGCTAGATTGCGCCTCCAGCCCCCATAAGAATGAGTTGGTTTCTGAGGTCATGGGGTCAAGTCAACGGAATCTCTAGCTAACTGATAGAAAGGAGAGTTTTGCTGTATGAATTTGTTTGCTAGTTCTATTAACTTAAGGTGTACGTCAGTCATCAACTGTAATTGACTGCTTTCATGGATCTGCAGGTTGAGTATTATTACAGTGATGAAAATTTACAAACGGACAAATATATGTTGAGCTTCATTAAGAAGAACAAAGAAGGGTTTGGTAAGTCCTTAACATTTGTGGTTTTGATTCAATTTAGCCTGAGCTATTTGTTGATAGTGCTATTGATAATACTGATGTTCTGCACCTTGAAGATATGGGTAATTGATGATGTAAACTATTTAACTTGCATATATTCATACGCATTGTACTATCCGACTACTGCCATTACTGTAACAAGTTGTCAGTTTTGAATCTAAACAATTGTGTTATTGTTCTGACACTATCTTTATGGGACTTTGATGATCCATGTGATAACGTCTAGAGGGGTGGTTAATATATATATATTATATATATTTTTTTTGTTGGGGGGGTGCGGTGGATTCAGTTAACATCCGCTTTTGGAACTTAATCTGCTGAAAACAATTGTTTACAGGTAACACCAGCTGAAAAAACTCTGGCACCAGAATCCTTTTTTCTTTTTTTTTTCCAGTCCTTACTACAATCATTCTAAGTAGAAGACTTTAAGATGCTAATTGAACTTCGCCTTATAGTCACATCTTAACCTACCTGTATTAGACTTTGAGATGTATTTTCAATGCTGGTATAGTAAAGTCTGGAGGCACTTGAGTCTTAACTGAGTTATTTAATTATTTCCCACAGCTAGTCCCACCCAAACCCCCTCCTGTCCAATCTCTCCCCCTACCCCCGGGTCCAAAAATAGAAACTCAGACATTTCACAGCTAGAGTCCAAGAATGGAGATGATGAAGGTGATGAATAAAGCAGGTACTTCTGACAGGTTGCCTAGCCTGGATGGTTTCCTGGTGCAGCCAGTTTTAGCTGTGCCGAGCTTCCAGGATGAGTCTGAATGAAAATGCGACAAACTGCTGACTGATTCCTTCTCTATTCTTGTAACTCGTTCGACTCCGGGCAGTGGTCTGTGCTTCTGGAATTGGTCTGAATGACTATTCTCCAACCCATAGACCCTGTTCTTTTTGGTTTAATTGTTCCACATATTTTTCTATACAGATATTTTTCTAACGTTCTGATTGTTCCATGAGTCCTTCCCATACTACTCACTTTAAATAGAATCAGAGTGTGTTATGTGTGAAATTGATGTTAAGCATGTTAAGGTGAATCCGTTACTCGTGGTTAAAATATTGGTTTTCTTGAGGAGAAAAATATGGATAATTGGAAACAGCACCTATCATTTATCTTTTATTCTATTTTATGATTTTCTCAGTTCTGTTGGCCCATAGACTAATATGTGCGGTTATTGTCAATATGGCCTACGTTTTGAACTTTTCCTGTCACTCTTTCCCTATCTCTATTCTGAAACTGGGTCTGTTTGGTTGGAACATTATCTTATCCTCAATTATGAGGTCTTAAATTGGATACAGAAGCTGGACTCATGGAAGTTTCTCATTTCTTATTGTCTTGATTTTTGAAGTTCTAGAGATGCCTTTGCTGGAAAATGATTCTCTTACTGTGATTGGAATGTGAATAAATTTCACTATTGTTCTGCAACACTAAGCCAAATCCTTCGGTCATGCCCTGTACCATGTGATTCGCATGTCCTTCTTCTGCATTATTGGACTTAATTCAATTATATGTAAACCTGTGAGAGTTAAGAGTTCTGATTTGGGAATTTAGTGTGCCTGTTCCTTAGGATACATTGCTCGTCAACCTTTGCTGTTTGGTATTAAATGGCGAAGGGGATAGAACTACCATGAATTTTGTTCTTGTAATTGAAATAGTGGTTTTTAAAAAAGAAACTTTGGGTTCATGTTTATGCTGTCTATTGAGTTGCCTTGGATTTTACCATGTGGGCCCAAGATGTTGTGCATAGAGTAACAAACCGAAGAGTTCATGTTTTATCCAAAATTCCCCAACTGATGTTTTTGGATGTAGATGCAATCCTTAACATGGTGTGATACTAGGAGTCATTTTCCAATTAGAATCGAGCTGTCGAGAATGAAAGAGAAATAATGATATGGGGATTGTAGACTAGTAGAGAGAGAAGAGAATTTAGGTGGGCAAGTTGGTGCTTCTCGAAGATATTAGAGAGTATCGGCATTGCACGAATTTGAGACTGCAGAAGGCAAGTTGGTATGTCTTGCGGGTATTAGAGAGTATCAACTTTGGACAAATCTTTAGTCATTATCTTGTGGCTCAACGAGAGAATTATAGGGCAATAGATTCTCTTGTGTGAGAGCGTGATATTTGGGTATATTGGGGGTCGGTTATTTGGAGTGATTTTCTTTGTTTGCTTGTACTCTTGATTTTGAGATTAATGGATTTTTCATGTTGTCTCTTCCCGTGGATGTACCTCATCCTGAGGGAATTACGTTAAGTTTTGGTTTGTGTGTTTGTTTTTTGTGTGATTTACCACGATTGTGTGGTCAATTGCACAACACTGTCATAATTGATGGGGTAGTTCACAATCTAAGCAAGGTTGAAGTTTTTTTAAACAAACAAAAATCTTTATGGAAGTTGATAATGGTGTGACTCAGTGATTTCGAAGCTAGGTTGAACACTGTGAAGTGGTGCAAGTGGGGCGTGATATTGAATTTCAATATTTCATGATCTATTTATAGTGGGCTCTTTAGGTTGCTGCCTTACATTTCCACTTATGTACTGTTAGGATATTTTGATGATAGTTCACCATCTGTTTTACCTATTGTTATTTGTTCTGTTGGGTCAATTTCCAATTTTTTTGATAAATCATCGTCTTGTCTAACTTATTTAGTTGAAACAAGCTTAGTTAATTTTTGCACGTTCTCCTTGCAGTTCCTGTAGCGGTTATTGCTTCTTTTAGGAAAATGAAAAAGCTCACCCGAGATTATTCGTTGATAGCTGCTGCACTGAGGGAGTCTTCGTTCCTTGTACTGTCCTTAATCCTTGCATTTTATTTTCTTGCTAGTAACAATCGAGTGCCAAAATGCTGAAACCCATAATTCAAGCTTTCAAATGCGACCACCGCAGGTTGTGAGTGCCAATGGGAGGAAGATTAAGCGGCTCCATCCCCTTCTCTCGGCTGAGGTTAGGGATCCAAAGGTATCTCTTTGTGGACATTGATGTATATCCATCGGATGTGTTTTTTAAAATAATTTTGTAGATCTAATTTGTGGACCCCAGTTATTCACTGTTTTGGCAGAAAATCTGCCAGAGGATCATTCAGTGGAGAATATTTGGAGGATATTTGGTGAAGCTGGAAAGTATGTTTTCCCGCTTTTGTTCCTCTTTTAACTTGGTGAAGTTGTGCTTTCTTCATGTTTTTATCATTTTGTGCTGTCATATTGGTGCCTTATGCATTTCATTGATTGTGGAATTGTGTTTAAAATTCCCAGTATAAAGAACATATGCATTCGTGATCCCCATGCTGTAGAAGAGTCCGCTAAAGGCAGCAAGCCTGATATGCTGATCAGTAGCAAGGTGTGTAACCAGAGAAGATGGATTGTCAAATAATTTATTCCTCCTCCACTCTCTGTCCTAAATTTTCGTTTCCCAGAATTATATTTTATAATTGTATATTTCAAATCAGGATTTTCCTTTTCTTTCTGCAAAAATACATTGGATTTATGATTGATTAAGTCAAGAAAATTGGTGAGAGTATCTAGGCAGTCAATGAAAGTACTTTGCTTCTTCTATGCTGAACCTTCATGTCAATTTGTGGTTTGTAATAATTTCCTCATATAGTGGCACATGCCCATTAGCTGATTAAAGAAATGGCCTAATTGACTCATCGGTAGATCAAGAGACGGGAATAGCATTGACAATTGATACTGTTTCAGTAAATATGTATGTTACATGGAGACAATTACTTGCAAGAGTTTATTCTTGTCAATGTATTAATTTCCTATGACAGTGGCACATTATTGCTTTCTCTTAAAGAATCTAAAGAGAATCGATGTGGTTGGCCCGACAATTGATAACTGAGTGTTGTATGACTATTGGTTGATGAGAGCTTTCCTCATGATTTAAAATGACCCATGCCTACTAAATTGAGCTCGGGCCTGAGCAGTAAAAAGAAGAAAAAAAAAGCGGGAAAAGATGGCTAAGGGTACTAGAAGATGACTCCAGCACTATTTCCAGAATCTGCATTTGCTCTTGGAGATATCACCTTGTGTGTGCGCTGGTGGAACTTGTTTACTTTGGGTAAAATGAAGCTTGTGAAGCTTGATATTAGAGACTCAGAGGCCTATGTGGATGTGAAGTGCCACGTGCATAAAACTAGATGGTGGAGCCATGTATTTTGTGTCATTTCTCAGAGGCCTCTTTGAAACAATGCTTTCATTGGAGCCCGAGGGTGTTAGAATTGTATACAAAGGCCTAAGGTTTCTTGTAGGAGCCTCGTGTTTGATGGGCAATAACTTCCCTTTTTTTATTGTCAGGCAGAACTTGTTCTTGGCACTTTCATATTCAACTCTTAATTTACATTGCTTATGTTTTTTCTTTTCATGGGTGGAGCTGAGATGGTTTACTTGTAGTGATAGTCATTTTTCTTTACTATTTTGGTTTCTACTTTTCTTGGTGGATTTAAAGTTAAAAGTTTAAGTTGTAAAAAACATGTGGGCCTGTGAGATGCTTGTTTACTATTTTGAATCTTGAGTTGGAAGAAGATTCCAGCTTTCTGGGTTTGTCAAGCTGCCACGTTGCTGCATACATTTGCTTATCTACTTCTGTGAAAACTTCATTATCTAGTAAAGACTATTTGTTTGGCTTTGCAACTTCGCTAAATTTTTCTGGTTTGTGTACAGTTACATGCTCTTGTGGAGTATGAGACCGCGGAGGCTGCTGAGAAAGCTGTGAGTGTCAATTCCTCTTTTTACAAATCTTTTGTTTGTTTGTTTTGTTGGTTGGATAACTAACATTGAGGCTTGGCACTTTCCTGGTGATTGGATCAGGTGGCTACTTTGAATGATGAGCGGGACTGGAGAAGTGGCATGCGGGTCAAGCTTCTTAAGCGAGTGGTGAGTAATGTGGCCTTGCAACTCCATGTTTTGTAAAAATAGGTCCTAAATTTAAATTAAGTACTTTAGGTGAAGTATGGGCAGAGAAGACAAGTATGGAGGGCACCTGATTCAGAGAAGAATAGCAATAGTCGAGGATCTGATCATACAGGCGATGAGGAAAATCATAACTGGAGTGAGCATCATGATGATACACAAGATGAAGAGGTCAGTAGTGTTACTTTATTTTCTAAGTATGAATCAACACTTAATACACACTCTTCTACTGCAGGGATTAAAGAAAAATCGGGTATATGAAATTATTTTGTTTTATGATCTTCATTTTAGGATGGGGAGCATCTATCCAAGGATAAAAATGGGCATAGAGGTCGAAATAGAGGAAGAGCGAGAAAGCATAATTATCGCGGCATCAATGGGCTTGGTATGAAGACAACTGCTGCTTTTACCTTTGGTTTCTTTCCTTTCCCTTGTTTTATTCCTTTCCCTTGAATCGAAGTTCTACTAACTGACATTGACATCCTGGGTCACTTAGGCCATGGAAGTGCGTCATCTACTCATGCTGTTGAAGCCTCAAAACCACCTCCTGGCCCCAGAATGCCTGATGGAACTAGGGGATTCACAATGGGGCGTGGTCGACCTCCCAGTGCCAACCAAAGTTAGATGGTAATTATTCTTGTGGATCACCAGGTGGAGAGTAATTATGTGTTTGGTTGTATTTTCGACTATTGAGCAGTGAGTAATTATGTGTTTGGTTGTATGTGCTGACTATTGAGCAGTGATCCGGGAGGAGGTGGGTGTGTGAATGTTGGATTATATCTGAAAATCTTCATTTTCATACTCTTGTTGTTATTGCTTAAGAACATAGTTATTGCACTATGCGTGTTAGGTCTGCTTGTAAAAAAAGGATTGCGATTGAAAAGGAATACAGCATCATACAGTGTTCAGCCATGATCATTCATTCCTTTGACATGATGCAAATGTCTCTTCTTTCTTCCTTGCCAATCACAGACCAAGATTGGGGGGTTTGGGATTAAGATCACAGCATGCAGATCCCAAAGGACGAGCACACTTTCATTCAATTTTTTGTTGTTTTCTTTTGCGTAATAAGAACCTTTTTTGTATGGTCAACTATTTACGTTCTCATTTTTATATTTTAAATTAGGATTAAATATACTTTGCATCCTAATTTATTATTTTATCACTTTACACTCACCAATTATTGATTTAAGTCACTTTGTACCATCTATTAAAATTTTCTATTAGTTTTGGCCTAAATTTATTTTTTGGTCTCAAAATTATGATTTTACCCTTGTAAATAGTCATTGTCAAAAAAAAAATGAGGACAAAATTATCATTTTGCACAATAAAAAATCATTTTTTTGTCAAAATTAACAAAAAAAAAAAAAAAATGTGTTTGAAGTCAATAGTTCGTAGGTGTAGTGTAATAAAAATAATAGATTAAAGTGTAAAATGTCAAGATCTATAGTTGGAGAGTGCAAAATATATTTATCCTTTAAATTATATCAAAGTAGGATTGATTTTTGTAATTTAAACTGAATCAATGTATTTTTATTTCGTGGTTAAACTGTATCAATGTAGGATATGCAATGATTTTTTTTCTTCTTCCAAATTTTTGCTCCTTTATCCATTCTTAACATATTAAAATATTAGGTGATCCTCGCTCAAAAAATACATTTTTTTTTTTTAACTAAACAAATGCATAAAAGCAATAAAGAAGAAATTTGACATGACTATAATTTTGATAATTATGCTGCCTTTCTTCGGGAGAGAAATAAAAACTTGTTTTTGGCTGAAAGTGTAGCCATTTTTTTTTACTAGCTAAAAATTTTTGCTTGACCATTATCTTTTACGTCCCATCAAATATGGGAAAGAACATATTTTTTTCACTAGGTTTTTTTTACATGTCATTAGGAGAGACGGAATCAAAATAAATGTTTCATAGTTCATTTACCGTCGCCTTTTCAACATATATAATAATTACTTTTAGATGATATTAAAATCGATTTTAAAATTCTAGAATTCTATAGATTCTTATAATTCTTTTGAAACCGAACAATATCTAAAAACCAGTATGAAGATAATCCCACGTGGCAAATTTAAATGACCGACGAGTGGCAAGCAAATCCGAAGTCCGAGAGGATGGAGTGGGAAACTAAAAAGTAGATCGCGATACAAAACATCAAAACGTCGACATCCCCGAAAGAAAGATAGACACTCACTCCAACGCTCAGGTACCACCCAACAAAAATGTCAAACCTTCACGCCCTAACACGGCGCGTGACTTATCTCCATGCATTATCTCGATTCTCGAAGCTATCGCCTGTTTTCTTTCCCCTGTTTCCCTTCCGCCATTTCTCACGTAAACTAAACCGAGGGACGCACGTAAGGTATAAAAGCCCTCCAACTCGAATATCCACTTCGTCTCCAATTCTTTAATGGCCGCCATTACCTCAGCAACCTCTCTTCCTCTAAGATCTGATTCCGTCCTTGACTTCCACAATTTGACTCCTTCACTGTCTCCGTCGTTGTAGCCATGCCGTATTATTCTCATTCTCTGAAGCATAACCATTTCCATCGCCTAGGGCACTCCCGATGGCGGAAATTGGTTTCATTTTCCACGTCCACTCGCCTTCGATGCTGTCCATCCTTTCAACGTGATCCCAAGGTCCAATTTTGTTTGTTTGTTTTTTCCTTTTATTTGTTTCTAGAACTGCTCTGGCGAATATGCCAATGTCCCGATACAATAAAAATTGATACGGGCGATTTTTTTCTCTGAGCAATCAAGAAGAGCTTTTTCTTTTGCTCGAGATTAACTCATTGGAATCTTACTTGTTTTGTGTAGTTAAATGCATCTATTTTTCGAAGGCATGGGTGCCATTTACCACGCAGGCTTGTTGGATGTAACGCCTTCGGGGAGGTACTCTTTCTTAGCTCTGAAATTGAAGGCGAAATTGTTCTGCTAAATGGATTTGACTGGGATTTGTAAACTTGTTTGATCTCGATGGGCTTTTTCAACAACAAACTCAATATGTTCCAGTTTCATAACTCGATGCGTTTCTTTGTTATTGCATTAATCTGACTGCTGCATTAATTGAATCCTCTGAGGAGAAAATTAGCAGAAGCCATGAGAATCTGAACGGTTAATTTGTTTTTTCATTTATGTGAGCGATGCATTTGCGTGAGCGTTTAAGATCTGGTTGTTGCTATGGTGATCATGGAGATTCTACTTGGAAATATGTGTTGTGCCATAGGATTCAATAGATTTACCGTCACTTGATGACGTGTATGAGAGTGACGGAACGGGTGGGTACGTGCTTTCCTCCAGTGAAGGAGAAGAGAGTGATGCAGAAATTGTGCTGTATCCAATGGCTGACGATGATATGCCTAAAGTAGTTGTGTCAACTGATGAGGCTTTTGCAAGAGCTGCTCACCGCCTTGCAATGCTTGGGAGAAAACGCCGGAAACACAGGCAAGTATGCCACCCTAGTAACTAACTACAACGAGAGTCGTTTTGCAATTCTCTCTCTCTCTCTCTCTCTTTCTCTCTCTCTCTCTTTCTTCCTGTGTTTTAGTGCTTATTGCAGTTTTTATATCTTCCCTGTGTATTCTGCTCAATCTTCTGTTCAAGACTAAGAAAGTAGTCGCTGATTCAAATTTTTTTTCTAAGTCTTGAAAAGTGGATTCCATGCATCCACATCCCCCTGTCATTGGCTCGTGCTCTTGGGTAATAATTTGGGTACTCAATTTGCGTAGTCATAGTTGTAAATCATGTGGCTAAGTCTACTTGTGGTTGTTAATGACAAGTGTACATGGTTTCTTTCTGTTGATCTCAATCTTTTGTGAACTATAATTGCAGGATTAAACTTGGGGTTTTAATCACTAGTGGACTCATAATCTTCTTGACGGTCCTTCTTTTATTCGTGGATTGGTGTGCATGGCGGATTGTCAGGCTCCCTTTAGAACCATTCTACTTGAGCCGCCCATTTCTTATATCAGCCATTCTAGTCTCTTGTGCAGGCTACGTTTGCATACCATTACTGTATAGGTTCAAGATTCATCAAATAATCAGGAGTGAAGGTCATGCTAGGAACTCCTTGAAAAAGAGAACACCCACAATGGGTGGACTATTTTTTGTTCCTGTTGGTGTAACTGTTGCGAGATTCAATGCTGGTTTTTCTTCTATCGAAGTGTCTGGAGCAGCAGCAGCAACTCTAGCATTTGCCGCAATTGGGTTATTTGATGATATGTTAAGTGCTATCAAGAAACGTAATAGTGGTTTACCGGCATGGTTGAAAATCCTCCTGGAGGTGAATCTTGTTGCACTGATTGCTCTTCTGGTTTTGTTTATGCTTATTGTCACTGGAAATAGTGGTGGATTCCTAACAAACTTCCAAGTAATGTTCAAGTTGTGACACTATACAGGTAGCTGTTGGGACTTGGTTTTCATTTTGGTTGGATTCCAGCAGTATATCGTCACCCTACGGCATGTATAGCTTCTTCTAACTAATCTGATCAACATTTTTCTAAGGGTAACTCACATATCTATTCTCATGATGACAAACTTGCAAGATAATGTTAAATTCAATTATTTTTAGCTTCCGTTAAATATTTTTTTTGTTCTAGGAAATTTGGTGGTTATTATAAGATGGCTCAAATATGTATTCATTTTGTGACTAGTAATTGGTTGGGAGCTAAAGTTTCCCGAGTGTATGCACATTGAGAAGGAGAAGACAGGCTTTCATGTTTTTCGTGTAGGGAAGGGGAGGAACAGGAAGGGAGAAAAAGAAAAAGAAAGGAAGCAGACTTTCTTTTGTCTCAACTATTTGTCTTTGTAGTAATTTACAACTGTAATAGACTGCTGGATCCCTTGTTTAGTTCAATAAACATCAGCATAGCTGACCTACTGGACATATCTTGATTTAATGTTTGCTCTCTCCCATTGTATGTACAAATCCTCAGATCATCCAAATAGTTGCTAATCATTGACCTCATGAAAAGTTCTTCTACAAAAGTTTCTGAAAGCATATTTTGTGACTCTCCTAAATCCTTCTGAATTAATTGTTTAGAACTCTACATAACTGCTAAAGATTCATTTGATCTAGATGAACCTTCAGAATTGAGGGTTAAATTGATGTCATACATTGTAGTCTCATTTTAATTGGTTAATAGGATATACATCTAATTGCGAAGTTGTTGCCCGGACACTTGGCTCCTGCCCCTACATGAATTTCTCTGTAATAACTTCTTTGCAGAAGTGGTGAATTGATTTAGGACCATCTTTCTTTTTTCTTGTGGCAGAAAAATGTTGCTTCCTCTACCAGGACCACTAGGACTTTTGTCCCTCGGAAGATGCTATCTGTTACTGACTTCATTTTCTTTTGTCTCCATGGGGAATGGAGTTCACTTAACGGATGGTCTTGATGGGCTGGCTGGAGGGACTGCTACATTGGCTTTCATAGGAATGTCAATCGCGGTGCTTCCTATATGTCCTGGTCAGTATGTATGTTTTTTTTTTATGAGGGCAAATATTGAATGTGACTGATGTTTTAAATGAAGAACATTTTAGTTTAAATTTGTTCATGCTTTGTGGTTTCAATTTGAACCGAATATATGCGGTAAAACCAAGACTATGGTAAGAACAATGAAAGAATAGTCAAGCTATGAAGCATTCTATCTTGGGCATGAGGGAGCTCTTGTTGGGAAAGCGAGTATTTTGGTAGATTTTGTGTCCACAAGCATTTACTCCTACTGTGAAAGTTATTTATCTTGTTATAGCCCATTGTCTCTTGGTCAATATGTGGATACTGTTTGGCTAACCTCTTGTGACTCTATGAAACACTCATCATTGTTTGGAGGAGATCTTTTAATGCTTATATTTCACTGATTGCAGGCACAATCGTGTTACTTTATCCACACTTTAATAGCTACATGATAGACTAAATATCTGTCTTGCAATTTGGTCGCACCCTCATCAGTGCACTCCTACCAAGGAGCTGGGTCTACTTCTGCATAACAGTTCCAAAATCAATCATGTTATAACATTGCATCTGGCTGATTGAGCATATTATCATGATATGGAGTCTTTATTTGTTGAGAGTTTGATCTGCATAATACTCCGATTAAATAAGTAGAATAATGGACCTTGCTTCTTCTGGATACTTCTTCAGTAGTAACTAATTTTTGGCATTTCAATCCAGACCTTGCTATATTCGGGGCATCAATGGCTGGAGCTGTGTTGGTTTTCTTTTGCACAACAGATACAGAGCATCTGTATTTATGGGGGCACTGGGTCCCTGGCATTGGGTGCAGCATTGGCTGCAATGGCTCTTGTACTGGAATGTTCTTCCCGTTATTTATTTCATCTGGAATATTTTTTGTGGAAGCATCATCATCATCATACCGGTATGTGTTGAGGTGGTCCTTTTCATCAATACCAGTTCAAAATGCCCTATTAAATCAGAATTGCCACATCTTAAGCAAGTCCTATCTTTTGACAAGATTCTGTATCCTGCGGATCACTGTTCCGCTTTCTGATTCTATGACTTAGACTATCGCTTTGGATAGGCTTGAGTGGAGAGATAGAAATCATGTCCCGAGGCACAACTCGTTGGGAAAAGGATTTATGTAGCCCACCCCCAATTATTTGGTAAGAGACTTACTTGCGTCAGTATAATTATGCATGTACATCCATGCACGCATACGGGTGTGGGTTATCTCATCCTATTTTCTGGTCATCGTCCTTTAAGCTTTGTCATGGCACATTGCTGTGAGTAATTAGGAAAGTAGCAATGAATTATGACAACCATGATCTTAATTAAGTGAATGCAATTTCCTTGTCTTGATGGCAGACTATACTTGTGTTTTAGGTATTGTACTTCAAGACAACCAGACGTTTGTGGGAGTCTGGGCGTGTATTCCGAATGGCACCCCTTCATCATCACCTTCGATTATGTGGGATCAAAGAACCAATCATTGTTGCAGGCGCATACGTTATATCATCAATATTAGCTTTTTTTGCTGGCTATGTGGGTCTTATTTCAGCATAGCATGGTCTCTGTAGCCATAATAAAAGCACTTCTTCCTAAACTGACTCTCAGCAACTTTTCTTTATAGAAAACAAGAGAAGTAGACTACAGTGACATGTTGGCATTTCAATCCAGTTTTGCGCATCAATGGCTGGAGCTTGTGTTGGTTTTCTTTTGCACAACAGATACAGAGCATCTGTATTTATGGGGAGCACTGGGTCCCTGGCATTGGGTGCAGCATTGGCTGCAATGGCTGCTTGTACTGGAATGTTCTTCCCGTTATTTATTTCATCTGGAATATTTTTTGTGGAAGCATCATCAGTCATTATACCGGTATGTGTTGATGGTGGTCCTTTTCTAATCAAAACCAGTTACAAAATGCCCTATTAAATCAGAATTGCCACATCTTAAGCAAGTCCTGTCTCTTTGACAGGATTCTGTATCCTGTGGATCACTGTTCCGCTTGCTGATTCTATGACTTAGACTATCGCTTTGGATAGGCTTGAGTGGAGAGATAGAAATCATGTCCTAAGGCACAACTCGTTGGGAAAAGGATTTATGTAGCCCACCCCCAATTATTTTGCAAGAGATTTACTAGTCAGTATATTTATGCATGTATATCGATGAGCACATACAGGTGTGGGTAATGGATGGGTGTCATGATCCTATTTTCTGGTCATTGTCCTTTAAGCTTTGTCTTGGCACATTGCGTGAGTAATTAGAAAAGTAGCAATGAATTATGACAACCATGATCTTAAAGAGAATGCAATTTCCTTGTCTTGATGGCAGACTATACTTGTGTTTTAGGTATTGTACTTCAAGACAACCAGACGTTTGTGGGAGTCTGGGCACCGTGTATTCCGAATGGCACCCCTTCATCATCACCTTCGATTATGTGGGATCAAAGAACCAATCATTGTTGCAGGCGCATACGTTATATCATCCATATTAGCTTTATTTGCTGGCTATGTGGGTCTTATTTCAGCATAAGAAAAAAAAAAAAGAGCCAATTATCTGTCTCATTTTTTTGTAGCCATAGTCGATAAAAGCACAGTTTCTTTATGTATTCTTTAGTGTTTATTATTTGGATCTGTAAGTTCTGTTTCCGAGTTGCCTTCTGCATGTGTTTATGACTCAGTCGTATAAAGAGAGGGAAGGGGGTGAAGCAACTCCAAGGACTGAACTTCAATTGTAAAATTACAACCCCGGAGAAAACCAGGACTGGAAGTGGCCTTAGAAAACAAGAGAACTTGGATATGGACTATTTTTTAAGAAACAAACAGTGACATGATTATTCCCTCTTCTTACTTCTTCTGCTCCTCTCTCATTTTGCCCTCTTCTTTCCTTTCCCTCGAAATTCTTAAAGATCATGATTGATGCGTTCACTCCGCTGAGACCTCTTGCCGGCATGCGCAATGAAGGGATTTTCTAGTGTTGTAATGTATGGTCACCCTGATACCCTTGTTAAATTAGTTTTATAGGATGTGTTTGTTTCGCTTGAAAATATTTTCAGGCATAATATTTTCTTAATTTAGCATGTTAGAGAGGGAATGAAGATCTAGGTCTATGGAAAATTTTAAGTGGGAACCACATTTGACCCTTGCACAGGAGAAAGCCATTTTCAACTCTTTTATTTTTGTAGGTCAGTACAATTTTAATAGAGCTCTGAATAGAGAGGGAAAGACTCCAGCTCCAAAACTAGAACTTTTTACAAACAAATTTGTTTTGTACGTCAGTACAATTTTATTGGACATTAGAGTATTTACACAAAAACAAATTTTGGGGACCAAAATGCAAAAAACAGAATAAAATAATTACAAAAATATTGTTTTTTTCCCCCTCAAACCCATGTTTGGATGCTTCAAAAAAGAAGAAAAATTCCTTTCTCTAATGATTTTTTTTTTCTTGGGGTAGTGTTAGATTTTATTGAATTTAATGGTAGGGTTTGGGAGAAGTTGGGAAAATTTTGAAGGGTGTGATTTGTGATTGATTTTTATTAGAATTTGTGAAAAGATATAGAGAAAAACGTTAGCTAGAGATTTTTTTTATGGAGTATTAGCCTTTGTAAAAAGTGTAGAAAATGATGATTAATGAATTTTTTTTAATTAAACTTATGACTTTGTGAAAAAAACTATTTGTCAAATATGTGGGAAAGATGATTTGATAAGAATGCTAAAAATTTAGTTGATAATAAATTAGAAAAATTTTGTTGTTTAGCAACCAAACTTTTTTCAAAATTGCATTTCTTCTTTTTCTAAAAAAAAAAAGGGGTTCCCATTGATTTTGGGATGGCTGTCATTGCCCCCTAGCTTTGTAGTAGACTCCCAAACATCCTCTACTTTCTTTTTTTTTCTCAAAAAATACTCATCCTTAAAACTTTTTGGGAATTTATTTTTGACTTCAAAATTACGATTTTACCCTCATAAAAATATGTTTGGAAAGAAGATATTTGTGAGATCATTTTTTTTTTTTTTTATGGATTTTCGTTAAAAAAAATTATTTAATTTTTTGCGTTGCTTTTCACCCAAATTGAGATCAATGATTAGATAGGAAATTTTATTGAAGATTGAAATATTTTTTTGTGTGATAGTCTATGTTTATATATGTTTTTGAAAATATTTTTTTAATGATGAAGAAAAAAAAATTTTAGATATCTTTTTTTAGTGTGTGAGAATGGTGGAAACTTATAGAAACATGTTTTGAAAGAAAAAGTTTTTTGAAATTTGTTCAATGAGAAGATGTGAGAGAAAATATTATATATTTATAAAGAATAATAAAAGAATTAGAGAATAATATTTGTGACCGGTTGTGAGGTCATTCTTCTAGGCTATGGGCCTGGTTTGTTAAGTCCATATTTTTATTTAGTTGATGGTCTTTGTCCTTAGAGTTGGGTGGCCAACCCAACAAAAGCCCTTTTTATAAAGGGCCTGCTTTTACAACTTTCTTGTTTATTCATAATTTGTTTTTTTTTTAAAAAATTATACTGTTAAGTTTAATTAAGACAGTAAATTATACAAAATTTCAATTCCTCTTATCTAAGATAATGAACTATTACCTTAAAAAATAAAATAAAAAACCGAAAAAACCAAAGGAATTTTGTAATTTTTTTTTTTTCTAAGTTGTGAATTTTTTATTTAACTACTTTTCGCTTAACAAAACCCTAGCCCATCGCCTTATATAAAATCGCTTTCACAACCTCTTACTCTGCCGCTTCCAAGGGTTTCCGCTGCTGAAAGTTGCACAACAGCCTCCTCAGCAACCCTAGAGTTCTCAGTTTCGTCCGGAAGCCATGGTAAGCTAATCCCGAATCCGTATTCTTCTCCTCTACACCGGGTTCTACAACACGTCGGTTGCTTTCCGAGTCATTGTTCGCTTTCTTCTCCTTCAATTGCATTTGAAATCTAATAAGCGTAGTTTAGTTGTTGTTTCGCTTCTGATCTGGAAGCTCTTTGGTTTTTCCAGGACTAAACATTGTTGCTTATATGCAGAGATTGGGAAATTGACTTGCTTTTCAATAGGGCTATCTGCAAAATCTCCTGTTGGTTCTTAGCTTTTGGACTTTATAAACTCGTGGATGCTGATTTTTCTTATCGAGCATATTTTTTAATTTATAGCTTATTTTTTACTTATAAGTAGATTTGTGTTGGATAAAATAAATGTTTTCTAGGGTTTTAATCTAATTTTGACATTGATGGGATTTGTGTGAAACTGTTTCTTTTTCTTTTGTTTGTATTGCAACTGAAGCAATGTGATTACAATGTAAATGCTTTTTTAGTTAATTATACTTGGAATAGATATGAGTTCCGTTTCGTTTTAGTATTTTCTCCTATTAAATTTACCACTTATCTACTTACAGGAAAAAATATACCACTTATCTGAGTCACTACAACAAATTTGTTTCAAACATGTTAAATATGGTTGTAATGGTGGTGGTTTTTCTTGCAATTCCTTGAAAATAAAAAGTTGGAGAAATACTCTTCTATATTGCCTTAGCAGTATTTTTCCAGGGGTCATTGGTCGGCATTGCATAGAATGTTATGTAGGTATTTTATCTTATTTTTGTGATTTGCTTAGTGAAGTTTGGTTATTCTCTTATACCAAACATAATTATACATGCTCTTCTACGCCAATAACATGTAGAAAAGGCAGATATTTGCGTTTGTTTTTTTTTTTAAGAACATTTTGTAGTTCAATTAAAGCTTTTCTTGCTGCTCTATTCATGAGCCTTGCCCTGTCTCAATTTCTTGATGTTTTGAATAGGCTCAAGCTGATCACTTGCCCAAAATTACATGCTAGATTTAATTTATGTGGGTTGGATGTCTGTTTGTGGCGCCATGCGGTGACAAAAGACTTGGGCGTCACATGGCCAAATAACATATGGTTGCTTGGGTTAGGTGCTTAAGATTTTTTGTTAGGCTTGTAAGATTGCCTGATCTTTTACTCTGCTTGGCTTCCTATGCTTTGTGGTGATGGGTTCTAGTCGAGGAAGAAAACTAGGGAGCCAAAGGAAGAAAACGTGACCCTCGGACCTGCTGTGAGAGAAGGAGAACAAGTTTTTGGCGTCGCTCACATTTACGCATCGTTTAATGACACATTCATTGTGAGTATATTGTTATTGGTTGGTGCTCTTAAACTTATTAGTTCTTGACGGCTGGCCAAAAGTGAGCCTTTTTGTTTTTGTTTGGTCTGCAGCATGTGACTGATCTGTCAGGAAGAGAAACACTTGTTCGAATTACTGGTAGGAAAAATCTTTCTTATTGATGTTATGAACGTTTTTGTCCATTGTCCTTTTTGCAGTATTGTATGGCAGCCAGTTTGTATGCATATTCCTTTGTTAGGTGGATCAGCACGTGTTTCTTTGATATTTTTTGTTTTAACTTCCTGGACTTATAGGCTGAATATTATATACTTTTTGTTTTAATGATTTCGACAGTTAATCTGGACATCATGGCATGTCAGAAGTGCTGAAGTCTAACCCAATACCTAATTATGTTGTTTTTTTTATAATAACAGCTGAATTTTTTATGAGCGTCTCTCTATTTATTTGTTTGCAAGAATCTGTACGCCTCATTACTGCAACGGAATCTAGGATGACTGAATGTTTAATCGCTTGTATATTTTGGATAGGAAGACTGCTGTGTGGCTTGTTACATAATCTTCTTTCAAAATACAGGTGGGATGAAGGTTAAGGCTGACAGAGATGAGTCTTCACCATATGCTGCTATGCTTGCAGCCAGGATGTCGCTCAGAGATGCAAGGTCTTTTAACTGCTTTCTACCTAGTCCTTTCACAAAATATGATGCTTTTATTGATTCAGTTGCTTTATTTTTGGAACTGGGAGCTTAATGCCCTGTTGTTTCTTCAAAAGAGCTTTGTTTATTTATTTGGCTGAAATGTTGCCTTTTCATTTTTATTTGGAAAACAGTATTTTTCTGTTGTTGTACTAGTTTGCTCTATCTTCATGGAAATAAAGGGTATTCGCTATTGCAAATTCACCTACTAAGTTCTAATTCTCATAAAGCAGGAGCTTGGAATCACTGCTCTGCATATCAAGCTCCGTGCTACTGGTGGGAACAAGACAAAAACTCCTGGTCCTGGGGCACAGTCTGCTCTCCGTGCACTTGCTCGATCTGGAATGAAAATTGGCCGTATAGGTAAAGGTTTCTATTACCTTGAAAGCTGTTTACACACTTTGAAAGTTGCAAACAACCTAACCAAAATTTTCATTTTTGTACTCATCGTGTCAGATAATGGTTGAAACTAATTTTAATGCTACCCCTTTTGTATTTTTTAGAGTTTATTCGAGAATTTTTTTGCCCTGCCATATTGTAGAAGTCACTGTCGATTTATTTTGGATATGTGGTAGTCTGTGCTTTGTTGCAAACGGCCCCAGTCGAGTCGGCTGTGTTTGGGTTTTGCATTTGCTTGCCTTGGTAATATTTCTAGCATTTGCTTGACTTGGTAATCTTTGTACAAGCTCGAGCTAAACTCAACCTTTTCTCATCTTCAAAATCTAAGCTTAAGCTTGGCCTGTAAATTAGATTTTTTTTTGGTATGAGAATTCAATGTTACTTTTGGAGTTTTCACTCAAATCTCAATGGCAAGTTGAGTGTTTGTCTGTCATGCGGTGCACATTTTGGCCTTTTACTTTGTTTTACACTACGCCTACAGTTCATTTTCCAGTGTTAGTGTGTGATGATTTAACTTGAATTTTAACTTGCGTTTCAGAGGATGTGACTCCAATTCCTAGTGACAGCACTCGTAGAAAGGGTGGTAGAAGAGGGAGAAGGCTGTGAGCTTGCTGTTCTTATCCAGTCGGAGCTCTTTTTTACTTCTTGCAATAGATGTGGTTTCCAATTGAATTGTTGGACCTTGGAAAGTAGCAGCTTCTATTATTACCCAATTTTGAAAACGTTTAGTTCTGGATTATGGGATTCCTGAAACATTTATTCAACTCTGTGTGGTAAACAATTTATAATGGACGTGCTTAATGATGATTTGTGACTCTTGCATATCATGTTACGTTCCTTGAATCCATGATGACCTGTCGTTGCTTGATTAGATCCTATTAATGTGGATCCATGTATTATGAAAGCCACCTTGCTTCTTTGAGCCCCATTGCTAGCTGGCACATCTCCACATCTAAGTCACTGCCGGATGTTTTTTTAAATGAAGTTATTTCTTATGTTTTTTTGAATAAAAAGAAATTCTATGATTTCTGGAAACTGTGTTTTCTTAACTTGAGTTTAGAAAGTTGATTTTTTTCTTTTTGGGTTGATCTTTTGAAAACAAAAGAACTTTTCATTTACAAAGAGTGCGACTGCAATATGGATCCTGTTGACACATCATCCAACAATAAATAATATAGTATCTCGATTAAAAATTTTAAGTCACATAACAATAAAATACAAAGCAAAATTATTTAAATGAAGTTAAAAAAAAAATTTACAATTTAGGATTTTTTTTTTTGGTCTACCACACGAGGTGGTTGACAACCTTCGCGGTGTCTTGATTTGGGCTTCGCCACTTTGCACAGTTGCTTAAAAAGGCATACTTAGATGAAGAAAAAAAAAAAAGATACTTAGATCTTTTTTATTTATTTAAAATGGCTAAATGGTTTTGTTTTAACAGACTTGGTAATGGGTCTACGGTACATTGGAAATTATGTTTACAAAATGTATATGATTCTTGAGAAAAAAAGGCAATTAATGATGAAGCTAACATCATCGTCCTCCAATATTGGAGAGGAATTTATCATTTTGAACAAGTCTTAAATAGTAGACTAAGCAATCTCTTTCATTTACGTCTATACTATTAAAATAGATAAATAAAATTATTCTCAAATCTCGTCTCAATAATAAAAGAGTATGCTTCTCATGTAATTGATAGAGAATATTTAAATACATTTTCTTACAAAATTTTAGCTTGAAACTTCTAAAATTTATCCGGACATTAATACAATCTCACTTGTAGGTGCAGTGCATAAATGTTGGTATGTAAATTACGCCACGGTAGGATAGTTTGAACCTTTCCAGACCTAAAGAGGATGAAATTACGGCTGCAACAAAACGAAATAGCGGCCGAGAAGTCAATGACATGAAAATAATATTCTTGCCTGCTTGAAACGGAACGAAAACCTCTGGCGCTGAGTCGCTGACTGGTATTCCCTTGGAGAGTACGGTTTTTCATATTCCTCCTCCCAGTTTGACTGAATACTGTAGGGTTTTCTTATGTACTTTTGTTTGGCCATTTCAGGTCAATGGCGTGTGCTGTGTTCCCTTCTTGATGTTCAACGGAAATATTATAAATTTGTGTTGAAACTTGGGATGATGACACCACATCGGTATTGAATGTGACTGATGTTTTAAATGAAGAACATTTTAGTTTAAATTTGTTCATGCTTTGTGGTTTCAATTTGAACCGAATATATGCGGTAAAACCAAGACTATGGTAAGAACAATGAAAGTGTAGTCAAGCTATGAAGCATTCTATCTTGGGCATGAGGGAGCTCTTGTTGGGAAATCGAGTATTTTGGTAGATTGTGTGTCCACAAGCATTTACTCCTACTGTGAAAGTTATTTATCTTGTTAATAGCCCATTGTCTCTTGGTCAATATGTGGATACTGTTTGGCTAACCTCTTGTGACTCTATGAAACACTCATCATTGTTTGGAGGAGATCTTTTAATGCTTCATATTTCACTGATTGCAGGCACAATCGTGTTACTTTATCCACAGCTTTAATAGCTACATGATAGACTAAATATCTGTCTTGCAATTTGGTCGCACCCTCATCAGTGCACTCCTACCAAGGAGCTGGGTCTACGTCTGCATAACAGTTCCAAAATCAATCATGTTATAACATTGCATCTGGCTGATTGAGCATATTATCATGATATGGAGTCTTTATTTGTTGAGAGTTTGATCTGCATAATACTCCGATTAAATAAGTAGAATAATGGACCTTGCTTTCTTCTGGATACTTCTTCAGTAGTAACTAATTTTTGGCATTTCAATCCAGACCTTGCTATATTCGGGGCATCAATGGCTGGAGCCTGTGTTGGTTTTCTTTTGCACAACAGATACAGAGCATCTGTATTTATGGGGGCACTAGGTCCCTGGCATTGGGTGCAGCATTGGCTGCAATGGCTGCTTGTACTGGAATGTTCTTCCCGTTATTTATTTCATCTGGAATATTTTTCGTGGAAGCATCATCAGTCATCATACCGGTATGTGTTGCAGGTGGTCCTTTTCTTATCAATACCAGTTCAAAATACCCTATTAAATCAGAATTGCCACATCTTAAGCAAGTCCTATATCTCTTTGACAGAGATTCTGTATCCTGCGGATCACTGTTCCGCTTCTGATTCTATGACTTAGACTATCGCTTTGGATAGGCTTGAGTGGAGAGATAGAAATCATGTCCCGAGGCACAACTCGTTGGGAAAAGGATTTATGTAGCCAACCCCCAATTATTTGGTAAGAGACTTACTTGCGTCAGTATAATTATGCATGTACATCCATGCACGCATACGGGTGTGGGTATTAAACCATGACAGGGAGGCCAATGGATGGGTCTCATCCTATTTTCTGGTCATCGTCCTTTAAGCTTTGTCATGGCACATTGCTGTGAGTAATTAGGAAAGTAGCAATGAATTATGACAACCATGATCTTAATTAAGTGAATGCAATTTCCTTGTCTTGATGGCAGACTATACTTGTGTTTTAGGTATTGTACTTCAAGACAACCAGACGTTTGTGGGAGTCTGGGCGCCGTGTATTCCGAATGGCACCCCTTCATCATCACCTTCGATTATGTGGGATCAAAGAACCAATCATTGTTGCAGGCGCATACGTTATATCATCAATATTAGCTTTTTTTGCTGGCTATGTGGGTCTTATTTCAGCATAGCATAAAAAGAGCCAATTTTCTGTCTCATTTTCTTGTAGCCATAGTCGTTAAAAGCACAGTTTCTTTATGTATTCTTTAGGGTTTATTACTTGGGTCTATAAGTTCTGTTTCCAAGTTGCCTTCTGCATGTGTTTATGACTCGATGGTATAAAGATTGTTGCACAACAGAACCACCTGCAAAACAAAATTTATGTTTGTTGAGGGAGGAAAAGAGAGGGAAGGGGGTGAAGCAACTCCAAGGACTGAACCTTCAAGTGAAAAATTACAGGAGAAAACCAGGACTGGAAGTGGCCTTAGAAAACAAGAGAACTTGGATATAGACTATATTTTTAGAAACAAACAGTGACATGATTATTCCCTTTTCTTATTTATTCTTCTCCTCCTCTCTCTTTTTGCTCTCTTCTTTCCTTTCCCTCAAAACTCTTAAAGATCATGATTGATGTGTTCACTGCCCTGAGACCTCTTGCCGGCATGCGCACCGAAGGGATTTTCTAGCGTTATATATAATGTATGGTCACCCTGATACCCTTGTTAAATTAGTTTTATAGAGGATGTGTTTGTTTCGCTTGATAATATTTTCTTAATGTAGAATGTTTGAGAGGGAATGAAGTTCTAGGTCTATAGAAAATTTTAAGTGGAAATAACATTTGACCCTTTAAGCACAGGAGAAGGCCATTTTCAACTCTTTTATTTTGGTAGGTCAGTACAATTTAAATAAAGCTCTAAATAGAGAGAGAGAGACTCCAACTCCAAAACTAGAATTGTTTTTTGTACGTCAGTACAATTTTATTGGACATTAGGGTAGTTACACAAAAACAAATTTCGGGGACCAAAATGTAAAAAACAGAAGAAAATAATTATAAAAATATTGTTTTTTTTCCTCAAACCCATGTTTGGATGCTTAAAAAAAAAAATCCTTTCTCTAATGATTTTTTTTTTTAATGGGAGTAGTGTTAGATTTTATTGAATTTTATGGCAGGGTTTGTGAGAAGTTGAGAAAATTTTGAAGGGTGTGATTTGAGATTGATTTTTATTGTAGTTTGTGAAAAGATATAGAGAAAGATGTTTTGATAGATTTTTTTTTTTTTATGAAGAAATATTAGAGTTTGTGAAAAAGGTGTAGAAAATGATGATTAAATGAAGTTTTTTTTTTTGAAAGTTATGAGTTTGTGAAAAAGGTATTTATCAAATATGCCAGTAAAGTTTTTTTTATGAAGTGCGCTTCCTGATTGAGACTCCTCAGCCACCCAATTAATAGCCCAAGCAGATTGGCCTTTGAGCACCAACCGAAGAGAAAAAAAAACCAACTCTTCTATTTCCAGCAAAGAGGGAGGTAAGGGTGGGAGATACGCTGACAGAGAAGCTTCTTTGGTTAACTCTCAAAAAAAATTTCAAAAATTTTCTGTAATATTTTTTATTAATTCTATTTTTTTTTACAAATTTCAATAACTTTTAACTCGCTTTTTACAAATTTCAATAACTTTTAACAAACTTTTTACCAATTCTAAAAAAATCTACACTACCTCCAAAAAAACAAACATAAAAAATTTCAAAACTAAATCAAACATAACCTTCGTGTCTGATTAAGAGTCCCAATTAACATCCTCTCCTCACTTTGAAGCATATTATACTTTCTTCTCTCAAATACCATAATTCCCTTAAAGCCACATATAAACCTCTTTTTTTTTTTTAAAAAAATAATGTTCTGGCTTTTTCTTAATAATGTTTCGTCATGGGATTATGTCTAAAACATCTATTTTGTTAGTGACTTTAAAAACCTCAAATGGACATAATGATTTATGGAGAAAATCTGTCTCATAAGGCTGAATAACAAAAACAGATCAGAAAACTAGTGACCAATACAATACTATCCTCGTAGTTCATACAATTTTTATATAGGTTAAATATATTCTGTACCTTCTAAATATTGGGATATTGATAATTTGCACCCTCCCTTAAATTTTTCTATTACTTTGAACGGAAATTTATTTTTTGACCTCAAAAATTATGATTTTACGCTCATAAAAATATGTTTGGAAATAAACTATTTGTGAGGTCAGTCTTTTTTATGGATTTTTGTAAAAAAAAATTGAGATTAATGATTTGATATAAAATTTTATTAAAGATTGAAATATTTTTTGTGTGATAGTCTATGTTTGTTTATGCTTTTGAAAATATTTTTTTAATGATGATATATATTTTTCCGTGTGTGTGAGAATGGTGGAACCCATAGAAGATATGTTTTGAAAGAATTTTTTTAAAAAATTTGTTCTCGATGTGAGAGAAAAAATATATATTTATAAAGATAATAAAAAATTAGAGAATAATAATTGTGAGGTCATTCTTCTAGGCTATGGGCCTGGTTTTGTGAAGTCCATATTATACTTAGTTAACGGTCTTTGTCCTTAGTGTTGGGTGGCCAACCCAACAAAAGCCCTTTTTAGGGCCTCTTTTTACAACTATCTTGTTTATTCAAATTTTGTTTTTTTTTTAAAATAAAAAAATTATACTTGTTAAGTTTAATTAAGACAGTAAATTATACATAATTTCAATTCCTCTGACCTAATATTAATAGAGTAAAGCCAAGATAATGAACTATTCCATTAAAAAATAAAACAAAAAAGCCGAAAAAACAAAAACCCTAAGTTCTCAATTTAACTACTTTCACTTGGCAAAACCCTAGCCCATCGCCTATATAAAATCGCGTTCACAACCTTTCACTCTGCCGCTTCCAAGGGTTTTCGCTGTTGAAAGTTGCACAACAGCTTCCTCAGAAACCCTAGAGTTCTCAATTTCGTCCGGAAGCCATGGTAAGCTAATCCCGAATCCGTATTCTTCTCCTCCACACCGTGTTCAACAACACGTCGTTTGCTTTCCGAGTCATTGTTCGCTTTCTTCTCCTTCAATTGCATCTGAAATCTTTCAAGCGTAGTTTAGTTGTTGTTTCAGTTCCGATCTGGAAGCTGTTTGGTTTTTCCAGTGCTAAACACTATGCAGAGATTGGGAAATTGACTTGCTTTTCAATAGGGCTATCTGCAAAATCTCCTGTTGGTTCTTAGCTTTTGGACTTTAAAAACTCGTGGATGCTGATTTTTCTTATCGAGCATTTTTTTTAATGTATAGCTTATTTTTCACTTATAATTAGATTTTGTGTTAGATAAAATAAAGGTTTTTTAGGGTTTTAATCTAATCTTGACATTGATGGGATTTGTGCATGAAAATGTTTCTTTTTCTTTTGTTTGTATTGCAACTGAAGCAATGTGATTACAATGTAAATGCTTTTTTAGTTAATTATACTTGGAATAGATACGAGTTTCTTTTCGTTTTAGTATTTTCTCCTATTAAATTTACCACTTATCTACTTACAGGAAAATATACCACTTATCTGAGTCACTACAACAAATTTGTTTTAGGCATATTAAATATGGTTGTAATGGTGGTGGTTTTTCTTGCAATTCCTTGAAAATAAAAAGTTGGAGAAATACTCTTCTATATTGCCTTAGCAGTCTGTTTCCAGGGGTTGTTGGTCGGCATTGCATAGAATGTTATGTAGGTATTTTATTTTATTTTCGTGATTTGCTTAGTGAACTTTGTTTATTAGCACTTATACCAAACATAATTATACATGCTCTTCTACGCCAATAACATGTAGAAAAGGTAGATATTTACGTTTTGTTTTTTTTTTTCAAGAACATTTTGTAGTTCAATTAAAGGTTTTCTTGCTGCTCCATTCATGAGCCTTGCCCTCTCTCAATTTTCTTGATGTTTTGAATAGGCCCAAGCTGATCACTTGCCCAAAATTACCTCGGCGTTTGGGAACAAATTTTAGGATAAAATTTTAGAAGTTGATAAAAAAGTGAAGAGAGAGAATGAAAAAGTGAGTGGAAAAATGAAAAAAGTTTGTGAAAAAGTGAAGAGAGAGAAGAATTGTAATGATGATCGAAAAAGGTTGCCAAACGCCATTACATGTTAGATTTAATTTATGTGGGTTGGATGTCTGTTTGTGGCGCCATGCCGTGACACAAGACTTGGGCGTCACATGGCCAAATAACATATGGTTGCTTGGGTTAGGTGTGTAAGATTTATTGTTAGGCTTGTAAGACTGCCTGATCTTTTACTCTGCTTGGCTTCCTATGCTTTGTGGTGATGGGTTCTAGTCAAGGAAGAAAACTAGGGAGCCAAAGGAAGAAAATGTGACCCTTGGACCTGCTGTGAGAGAAGGAGAACAAGTTTTTGGCGTCTCTCACATTTACGCATCGTTTAATGACACATTCATTGTGAGTATATTGTTATTGGTTAGTGCTCTTAAACTTGTTAGTTCTTAATGGCTGGCTAAAAGTGAGCGTTTTTGTTTTTGTTTGGTCTGCAGCATGTGACTGATCTGTCAGGAAGAGAAACACTTGTTCGAATTACTGGTGGGGAAAATCTTTCTTATTGATGTTATGAACGTCTTTGTCCATTGTCCTTTTTGCAGTAGTGTATGGTAGCCAGTTGGTTTTGTTTGAAAGTATAGACCAGGGGTTACATGCCATTGTATTAAAATCAGATCTTTTTTTTTATAAGTATTAAAATCAGATCTATTAGCTGTGTTTGTTCCTCCTAAAAGATTATATATGCATATTGCCTTGTTAGGTGGGGCAACACGTGTTTCTTTGATATTTGTTGTTTTTACTTCCTGGACTTATAGGCTGCATATTGTATACTTTTTGTTTTAATGATTTTCAACAGTTAATCTGGACATCATGGCATTTCAGAAGTGCCGAAGTCTAACCCAATACCTAATTATGGTGTTTTTTAATAATAACACCTGAATTTTTTATGAGTTTCTCTCTATTTATGTGTTTGCAAGAATCTGTACGCCTCATTACTGCAAGTCTGCAACGGAATCTAGGATGACTGAATGTTTAATCGCTTATATATTTTGGATAGGAAGACTGCTGTGTGGCTTGTTACATAATCTTATTTCAAAATACAGGTGGGATGAAGGTTAAGGCTGACAGAGACGAGTCTTCACCATATGCTGCTATGCTTGCAGCGCAGGATGTCGCTCAGAGATGCAAGGTCTTTTAACTGCTTTCTACCTAGTCCTTTCACAAAGTATGAAGCTTTTATTGATTCAGTTGCTTTATTTTTGGAACTGGGAGCTTAATGCTCCTGTTGTTTCTTCAAAAGAGCTTTGTTTATTTATTTGGCTGAAATGTTGCCTTTTCATTTTTATTTGGAAAACAGTATTTTTCTGTTGTTGTACTAGTTTGCTCTATCTTCATGGAAATAAAGGGTATTCTCTATTTCTATTTCACTTTACTAAGTTCTAATTCTCATAAAGCAGGAGCTTGGAATCACTGCTCTGCATATCAAGCTCCGTGCTACTGGTGGGAACAAGACAAAAACTCCTGGTCCTGGGGCACAGTCTGCTCTCCGTGCACTTGCTCGATCTGGAATGAAAATTGGCCGTATAGGTAAAGGTTTCTATTACCTTGAAAGCTGTTTACACACTTTGAAAGTTGCAAACAACCAAACCAAAATTTTCACTGTTGTACTCATCATGTCAGACAATGGTTGAAACTAATTTTAATGCTACCCCTTTCGTATTTTTTATAGAGTTTTTCTGAAAGATTTATTCAAAAAAATGTTGTAGAAGGTTTATTCGAGAATTTTTTTGCCCAGCCATATTGTAGAATTCACTGTCGATTTATTTTGGATATGTGGTAGTCTGTGCTTTGTTGCAAACTGCCCCAGCTGAGTCAGCTGTGTTCGGGTTTTGCATTTGCTTGCCTTGGTAATCTTTATACAAGCTCGAGCTAAACTCAAGCTTTCTCATCTTCAAAATCAATCTTAAGCTTGGCCTGTAAAATTTGCTTCTTCTTTTTTTCGGTATGAGAATTCAATATTACTTTAGGAGTTAAAATTCACTCAATGGCAAGTTGAGTGTTTGTCTGTCATGCAGTGCACATTTTAGCCTTGTACTTTGTTTTACACTACGCCTACAGTTCATTTTCCAGTGTTAGTGTGATGATTTAACTTGAAATTTAACTTGCGTTTCAGAGGATGTGACTCCAATTCCTAGTGACAGCACTCGTAGAAAGGGTGGTAGAAGAGGGAGAAGGCTGTGAGCTTGCTGTTCTTATCCAGCCGGAGCTCTTTTTCCTTCTTGCAAAAGATGTGGTTTCCAATTGAATTGTTGGACCTTGGAAAGTAGCAGCTACCATTACTACTCAATTTTGAAAACGTTTAGTTCTGGATTATGGGATTCCCGAAACATTTATTCTCAACTCTGGAAACATTTATAATGGACGTGCTTAATGTTATGATGATTTGTGATCTTGCCTATCATGTTACCTTCCTTGCATCCATGATGACCTGTCGTTGCTTGATTGGATCCTATTATATGGGATCCATGTATTATGGAAGCCTTCTTGCTTCTTTGAGCCCCATTGCTAGCTTGAACATCTCCACATCTAAGTCACTGCCAGATTTTTTTTTAAAAGAAGTTATTTCGTATGTTTTTTTTTGAATAAAAAGAAATTAATCTGGAAACTGTTTTTTTTAAACTTGAGTATAGAAAGTTGATTTTTTTTTTTTTTTGGGGGGGGGGTTAGATGCTTATTTGGTCTCTTTTTAAAACAGAAGAACTTTTCATTTACAAAGGGTGCACTGTAATATGGATCTGTTGACACATCATCCAACAATAAATAATTTAGTCATCTCGATTAAAAATTTTAAGTCACCTAACAATAAAATACGACAAACAAAATTATTTAAATGAAGTTAAAAAAAAAAGTTTAAAATTTAGAAATTTTTTTTTCCCTAAAAAAGGGTTACCACCCACGAGGTGGCTGATAACCTTCGCGGTAAAACATATGATTCTTGAGAAAAAAAAAAGAAGGCAATTAATGATGAAGCTAACATCATCGTCCTCCAATTATTGGAGAGGAATTTATTATTTTGAACAAGTCTTCAATAGTATAGACTAAGCAATCTCTTTCATTTACCTCTATACTATTGAAATAGATAAATAAAATTATTCTCAAATCTCGTCTCAATAATAAAAGAGTAGGCTTCTCATGTAATTGATAGAGAATATTTAAATACATTTTCTTACAAAATTTTAGCTTGAAACTTCTAAAATTTATCCGGACATTAATACAATCTCACTTGTAGGTGCAGTGCATAAATGTTGGCTTGTAAATTACGCCACGGCAGGATAGTTTGAACCTTTCCAGGCCTAAAGAAGGTCCAAAGGAGATGAAATTACGGCTGCAACAAAACGAAATAGCGGCCGAGTAGTCAATGACATGAAATTAATATTCTTGCCTGCTTGAAACGGAACGAAAACCTCTGGCGCTGAGTCGCTGACTGGTATTCCGTTGAAGAGTACGGTTTTTCATATTCCTCCTGCAAGTTTGACCGAATACTGTAGGGTTTTCTTATTTACTTTTGTCTGGCTATTTCAGTTCAATGGCGTGTGCTGTGTTCCCTTCTTGATGTTCAAAGGAAATATTATAAATTTGTGTTGAAACTTGGGATGATGACACCACACCGATGATGCCCATATTTAAACATACTTCTTAGATGGTGAGGTATTTCTATGGAGCGATTGACTAAGTGACGCTTCATTTGAGATGATTTTTCGTAAGCTTACAATGTTATCACAAAGCGTTATAAGGAAAATTATAAATAAGTGTTGAATGATTCATTTTCGTTTAAGCTAATCTATTCTATTTATTGACAATCTTTTGTCGATTTATTTACTAGATTTTTTACCTTTGCAAAAGAAAATACGTGATTGATCATTCTATGCGATAGTTTAATAAATATTTTTTTATCTTTTTCGATTTCTTTTTTTTTTTTTGTTTTTTTATTTTAGTTACGAGAGATAATCTTAGATACTTTCTATGCATCAAGCTCGGACAAACTTAACTCAATATGATCACACGAGAAAGTTTAACGTCATAATAAATTTCGAACAAGCGACTTCTTACCACACATATTAGTTAAGTCGTAACACTTTTATTGTTATAGAGACTGAAACCAATGACCTCCCATTTGGAAGGCACGCACCCTTACCATTTCACTCTGATAGGTCTTTCCATAAAATATTTCTTGTTACTTAAAACAAACAAATGCATACAATTTCTTTTGAAAATAATTATTCTTCTGGAATCTGGATCCATCAACAGCAATTTATATTCCTATTTGAGAAAATAAGAAGAAAATTCAAATTCGATATTAAGAAAAATAAAGAAAAGATAAAGAAAAGTCAAACCTGGTTACTGCTTATATTCCTATTTAGAGGAGGTGTTATACCTAATGGTCTCCCTGAAGTCTGAAGGTCCTATTCATGTCATTGATCAGTACCTTGAATATGGGCTTTACGAAGAAGAAAGAAAGAAGAACAGAAAAGAAATAAAAAGCTTGTCTATGTTCTTCTCCTTTTTCTTTGAAAAATTGGAACAGATGATCATATCGCATCAGTGCTCACATCAGTTCAAATGATACGTATCTTGCAATCTTTTTTACTTTGTTTATTTTTTCAATTAAATGATACCTTAATCCTTCTTATGCCACGATAGGTGGTTAATTATTCTTTGATCTGGGGGAGAAGAGGAAAACAAAAAGAATTGCTGCCTCCTCAACTTTCCACATTATACGTCCACGGTACTGGTCAACCAAATAATTACACATTATAACAAAACTCGATGACGCACGCACATAAATCAGCGAATCATAACTATAATATGTGCTTTCCAATTTTCTATCTCTTTTTCAAAATGTAGGTTACTAATTTCTACTTCGAAAATTCATTTTTAAAACAAGTAGTTATATATCCTCATGCATTTTTATGAGAAGAATTAAAACTTAAAGGACTAAATTGAGAAATAGTTAAACCTACTGGAAGTCTGATGGATTAATTGAAAATACACTTTTCACCCACAAACTACCGGAGTAGTATTGCACCCCAAACTACCATCTTTAAGACATTGCACCCTCAAACTACCAATGTTATACATTTTGCACCTAAACTACCCACTTTGACACATTACACCCTCCAACTACTAATATTAAACACTTTGCACCCTCCATTTGACATAATACCTTGAAAATTAATGAATTGACAACAATATCTAAGGCATTATCGTCATTTTAGTTTGAAAATTTGATAAAGGGTGCAAAGTGTTAAAATTGGTAGTTAAAGGGTGCAATGTGTCAAAATTGGTAGTTTAGGGTGCAAAGTGTAAAATATATGGTAGTTTGTGGATGAAAAGTGTATTTTTCCCATTAATTAAACAAACAAACAGTAAAAGTTTATAAGGCTAGAGAAACAAACAAGACCAGCTGTCAGTAACTTCCCTTCCCAAAGATGTCTTAATTCATTTCTTTTCATGTGACTACTCATAAAAAAAAGCAAAATAGTTGCCCACTGAACAAAACAAAAGAAAAAGGAGGCACTCAGACTCTGAATTTCATACAAAGAAACAAAAACAAAAACAATTAAAAAGCAAAAAATAATAAAAAAAAAACCCCAAAAAGAAAGTAATCGCCCCTTATAAATAAGGCTTATCCTAAGCCAACATGCTTAATCTCCACCCTCGACCAGCTGGATCTCTGTCCCACCACAAAGCTCCTCTTCCCGTCACCCTTCTCCGCCGTCCTCTCTTCTCTCTCTCTGCGAAGCCCGCAAAGGAGTTGCCGACTTTACCACCATCGTCCACCTTCTAGACTCGCATCTTTGACCCTTCCGTACCTCTTAAACTCTTTTTAGACCACCTATATACAGGGACACGCGCCCATAGCTCCTGTTGCCATTTCTGTATCCTCCACCATAAACAAACAGACAAAAAAACATGAACATCGGCTTGACCTTTCTCGTCCCATTTGCTCCTTATCTCTTCTCCCTCTTAGTCTTCCTACTCTTCTTGAACAGATCACTTACTTGCGCAAGAGAAAATGGGTCCCCGGCCCCGCTCTTGTCTTTCCCTTCCTCGGAAATGCTATTCCATTGGTCCGTCAGCCTACCAGGTTCTGGGACCTCCAATCCGCTCTCGCCAAGTCCTCCGGTCTCGGCTTCTCCGTCAACTACATCGTCGGCAAGTTCATTGTCTTCATCCGCGACACTGAGCTCTCCCACAAGATATTCGCCAATGTGCGCCCTGATGCCTTCCTCCTCGTAGGCCACCCTTTCGGAAAAAAGCTGTTCGGCGACCACAACCTCATTTACATGATGGGCCAGGATCACAAGGATATCCGCCGTCGGATTGCTCCCAATTTCACACCCAAGGCCCTCTCCACCTACACCTCCCTCCAGCAGAGTGTCATCCTCAACCATTTTAAGAAATGGGAGCGCCTTTCCTCCGACAGCGCGCCGAAGCCGATCGCGCTCAGGCTTCTGGCTCGTGATATGAATCTGGAAACTTCGCAGACCGTATTTGTTGGGCCGTATTTGGGGCCCGAGGCCCGTGAGAGGTTCAAGTACGATTACAATTTCTTCAACGTTGGGCTCATGAAGCTGCCCATCGACTTGCCTGGGACGGCGTTCCGGAACGCCAGGCTCGGCGTTGACCGCCTCGTCAAAACTCTTGCTGTCTGTTCGGAACAAAGCAAAGCTAGGATGCAGAAGGGAGAGGAGCCTTCGTGCTTGATCGACTTCTGGATGCAGGACACATTAAAGGAGCTGGCAGCTGCAGACGAAGCTGGCGTGCCCGCACCCACTCACACCAGTGACCTTGAGATTGGCAGCTACCTCTTCGACTTTCTTTTTGCCGCCCAGGACGCGTCAACCTCCTCTCTGCTTTGGGCAGTGACGCTTCTCGACTCGCACCCGGAGGTGCTGGCTAAGGTCCGCAGGGAAGTTGAATCTATATGGTCGCCAGAGTCGGATTCTTTGATCACAGCCGAGCAGCTTTTGCGAATGAAGTATACGCAGGCGGTGGCGCGCGAGGTCGTGAGGTACAGAGCTCCGGCGACCATGGTGCCCCACATAGCCGCGGAGGACTTCCCGTTGACCGATAATTACACCATTCCAAAAGGAACGATCGTTTTCCCTTCTCTCTACGAGTCGTCCTTCCAGGGGTTCAGCGAGCCAGAGCGGTTCGACCCGGACAGGTTCTCGGAGGAGCGCCAAGAAGACCGAATTTTCAAGCGGAATTACCTGGCGTTCGGGGCCGGTGCCCACCAGTGCGTGGGCCAGAGGTACGCCCTGAACCACCTGGTCCTCTTCATCGCGATGTTCGCGACGTTGCTCGATTTCAAGCGGCACCGAACCGACGGCTGCGACGAGATCGAATACGTTCCCACCATTTGCCCCAAAGACGACTGCATGGTTTTCCTCTCGAGGCGGTGCGCGCGGTATCCGATCGTCTCCTAGATATTATGAAAATTTCGAAAAATGCCATTCGTACACTGATTGCTTTTTAATTTATTTTATCCTAATCAGCCGATGAAACCCACTGTCTGGGGAGGCTGGTATTGTTGTTGTTTGCCACGTTTCTCGAGGGTGGATTGGTCAAGCGATTTGTTGTTCTTTTGTGTTGTATTTTTCCGTATTGGGTCATGGGGGTGTACTATATAGAGCTGAATCAGGCGATGGACGGTCAAGATTATTTGGAAAAGTGTGTGGATCATTCGTTGGTGGATAATTGGGTGCTGTTGGAATCAAATAAAAAAAGCTATTTAATTAAATAGTCTCTATTTTATATTCACAAATAATTTTAATTTTTTAATAAACAATGCAATTTTAATAAAATATTTTTCTCAATTGGCTTCACTATAAATGTTGAATTTCAAATATTTTGTTTATTGTAAATGCTTCTTTTTTTTTCTTTTTCGTTGGGCTGGTGAGAAGGCACTTTGGATAGGCTGTCTGCCTGTCCAGGCAAGCACGCCAGTTGGCAGTGCAGAAGAGGGTCTCTCCAAACGTGCAGTATTTGGGCGTTGCCAGCGTCTGACAAGACCAGCCCAATGCTTTTGAACTTAAAAGTTTAAAAGCTGACAAGTGTGCCAGTGGGCCCCATGTTCGTCAAAGTCAAACTGAGTTCCCATCTTCCGACGACGAATTAGGACTGAGGAGGCGCTTTACTTACAAGCGAAAATAATAATAATAATAAAAGAGTTACTTTACTCGACTAAACATGATTAAATTCTTTATAATTTTGTAACTGAATTAGACAGTATAATTTGTAAACAAGATAAGTAAATTATACATCTTTTAATGATGTTGGTATAAAATTTTAGATTTTATAATAAAATCAATTTAATTTATTGTATCTATTTTTAATAAATTATACTATTCGAGCGACAAATTATAAAGAATTATAATTTGTTAATATTATAAGGTATTTAATCATACCTCTTTTTTATGTATGTAAATATAAGAATAATAATGTTCGTTCAAGGGTGAGTTTAGAATCTAAAAGATGAAATGTGTACTTTATATAAATTCTCATGAATGGGTTAAAAGATTATAAAAGCATCTCTAAATCAATGGCGGAGGAATATATGAAATCCATTAAATACGTGATAAAATGAAAGCTATTGAAGAAAAGGTTTGGTCTTAAAATAATTCAATTTTAGGAGCTTACAATCCCCTTACTCAAAGTACAAATGTACAATAGAACTGAAGCTTTTACTATAAGTAGCACAAATTAGATACTTGTAACTTGTAAGACTAATAAAATCATCTTCTACATGGTATGACACAAAATCACGAGCCGCGAATTTTATTTTCTTTGTTGCAATTTCTTTTTACTTGTGTTGGTAATTTATTATTTGTTTTAGGCTATTCTATCTTTTACGCGTGGAAACTTGTAGACGTTAGGGAACATTACTTCACATAAGTATTTTTAATCGCAAATTGAACGAAAAAGTTAACACGATTCCCAATCCAAAAACCACAAGTCTTGAACTCTAAAATTTGAAAACAACAGTCCTAAATATTTTGAAATATGATATGACTACAAGTATGACTTAATTAATGGTGTCCTCCACCTTAATTAAATATTCATATATAGAACATCAACAAAACATAAAATGTAGATGTTTTGTGTATACCACGCCTTACAAAACAACGCTCTAATTAACTTTCCTTAATCGAGCTGCGCGTGAGGTTGATCATTTAAAAAGAAAAAAGAAAAAAAAAGAAGAGCCACGCATGAGGTTTTGGACCATTGAAAAGTTCAGTTGGTACCATCATTTTCACCAAAATGTCAAAAATAGACCAGAAATATTTTGGTCTTATTTATGCTGGTCACACGGGATGCACGTGAGTTCAATTTTGTTAAATTTGACTGAGAAAATAGATAGATAGAGAGAGAAGGTTAATGATTTTTATAAGTTTAGGAGTGTAAAGTGATGATTTTAATAGTTCAAACCTCTTGACATTTGGTGAAAGTTATAGGACTAAAAGTGGAGTCTTTCTTGTTATTATTGTTTTCATAGCTATAGCTATAGCTGTTATGTGACTAATGTGTACTAAAAAAATTTTATATGATCCTTATTCGGTTGTTTCTTTAGGTTATTATTTATTTTGAGCAACATGGGGGAAAAACTACCTATGGTGTTTGAGTGTTAAAATTTTGGGATAATTAAAATTTTGAAACAGAGTTAGTAAAAAAATGAAGATAGTTAATGAAGGTTAGTGAAAAAGGTGAAGAAATAGAATATTTTTATGAATATTTTAATAAAAAATAATAATTTAATAAGAGGAGAAAAATTATTTTATAATTGTTATAATTAGTTCAAAATTTTGACACTTTGAAATCATGGACAAAGTGGTTTTGCGGGTTATTGAAATAAACCATGTGCCTGAATTTTGTCGACCTTTTGGTGCGAAATGTTAGGAATGTATAGTTTAATTGGTCCTGAACTTTCTCTTTGCTACTCTTCACCTAATCTGACGTGAATGGGAAAGAGAAAGACAGTTGGAATATCTGTCAACACACATAATAACCTTCTTTGCAGTACCTTTCATTTTGTTGCAATATACTCTGTTCCCGTAATTTAGGAGTTTCTAGTACTTTGCACTCGTAATATTATTTTTGTCAATTACTAATCATTAATTTTAGACACTTTATATTATCTTTAAAATTCAACATCAATTTTAATAGAAATTTATTTTTGAGCACTTGAAATTACAAGTTTACTCTCATAATATAGTTACAGTAAAAAAAAGTTATGGGATGAAATTGTCAGTAAAGGCACAAAAAAATCATTTTTCATTAAATTGATAAAAAAATTAATAGATAATAAAAAATATCTAATATTAATAATTAGTGACTGAAATATGATAAAAATAATAAATCAGAGATAAGACTTCCCTAATTGAGATTATAAAAATGTATTTATATAACATTTTTTTTTAAATCTGTAACCTCGGCATCAATCAAAGTCGTACAATATATATCTTAGCAACTTTTGACAGTTAACTATTGTTTTGCCTTATCTTGATAACAACTTGACGATATTGACAATAATTGGATGGGTATGATGAACCCCGCCAACTCCTCGTGGTCCGTGGGGCCTTTGGAATAATATAAATGGATGCATGTCTTTTTACTTATTTAAAGTGTGCGTATTTTCCTTCTCTTCTTCTCTAGTCTCAACCGATGTTTTATTCCTGACCAGTAGGAAATTACGTACATAGGCCTTAGACGCTTTGCTCAGGCACAAGGAGACGTGCCGTTTTTAAAAATCTCATTGGGATGCAGTAAAGATTGGACATTCAGTTGGACGCATGTACTACACTTGGCGTGACCCGCGAGACAAGACTGTTCATACACCTTTCGGCCAAGAAAGTTTATGGCGTGAGGTTTCTGAACTTTCTTTTTGGGCAGCATAACAATGGAGTTCGATTCGTTTGGTGCTCCAATTCATGGTGGTCTGTTTCCAATTGGGTGCAGAGCCTTATTATAAGGCGAACGTGAACGCAGAGATCAGATTATACAGATCAGTCGGATCTTGTATTTCCCAGATGAATGGCCGGTTAGGCCTGTTTCATTGGCAGGATGATCAGTTTTGTCTTCGCCTGCACAGGCCGGAATGAGAATGCAAGTGACGTCGTCTCTGTCCCTTTTTTCAGATTCTTCAACTGGAGTAGTATTCCCGGTCTCCCAGAGACTCTTTCGCAGTGCACAGGGTTTTCAAAGGCATCTAATTCCTCATCTAGCTAGTGCATGCATCTTCCCTGTAGCTAACCCGGTACACCAAACTCTAAAAGTTCTTGCATAATAGTTTTGGGATATTGACCTGAGGTGTGATTGAACTGTTAAGGATACCAACGGTCAAATAGTCTAACATGGTCAGACTCTCCGCGATAATAGAAATGGAGATTTAAATGATGCTTATAATGAAAAGTCGCTACGGTGTTTAGAATTTGTCATGACGTTAAATATTACGTAATATTTGAACAAAGTTTTACCAACACGTGAGAGACGATAAAAAGAGCCTTTTGCCATGTATGTTTTCATGACTTGGTCCAATCTTATAATTTCTTCCAAATAATCTAACCATGGGTTTCACTGGAATAATACGACAAAGCACAGAATCATCAATTTCCTAATTGAGAAAGATGAATATTTTAATTGTCAATTAGTTCATATAAAACAGCCAAATGATACCTTTGCACTGGCCGCATGCATCATTGTGAATGGGATGTGAAGAATGCTTAGAACGGAAGACATGTTCCATTTAAGGCTTCTAAACAAAATAATTAAGTATGGACTTGTTAGTTGATGAAGCACATGTCATCCATTATATATAGTCCATATATATAATATATTACCCGTGTTTTTTCTTCGCGTGCTAAGATAAAAAAATAAATAATTTTTTTTTTCTTCTTCTCTTTCTTATATATATTATCTCGTATGGTTTCACGCCACTGTCCAAATACTCTCATCCAGCTCATGCCAAGCCCACAGGTTGAGAGTAAGTGCTTATTCTAGTAATATTGAAGATTATATATAGCATCGTTTTCATGCAAATAAAATTATCATTTTTGGATTATTTATCCATTTTATTTAATTAATATTCTTTATTATTTGTCATATTTGATTGCCTGCAGTCTATATGGCAAAGATGTCTCTTTCCTCCTTTTAACATATGGACAGTAATATAGTTAATATGCTTTTAATTATTGGTAGACTTTTGGATGAGATCTCATCAATGGATAAACTAACTAGCTGAGTTAGAGTCCAACGAGGTAGACAATATTTGACAGTAAAGATCAACACGCATATAATTATCTATTATTCTAACACCATGCCACATTGCCACTTTCTGGAGTTTTTTCTTTTTCCGTATTTCACTTAAATATAGTTTTGGGTAATATATAGTTAATGTATGGTCGACACTATACGTACGTATCCGACTTCACCTGATCTAAACAAGACAAAATATGTTGACCTCACGTTAAAACTTGTATCCAAAAACCGTTCTCGATCGATCTATAATTAGCAATACTTTTCAAATTACTAAAGGATGGAAACTCTCTTTTTATTTTTATTTTCCCGCAGAATATGCCTCCGTCGACGCAAAACAATGTTCCACATGCTACTGCGATAATTATTTCTATATTTTACATAATATTAATTTAATTATGTGATCAACCCAATCTTTTTTTTTTGATAACCCAAGAGCTCTCAAGGTCGGATCACTTCGTGTACCCAACCCAACCTGGAGGCATGTGTCAGGACCCCACCAAACACACCTCAGTTAATCAGGGACGATAATAACGGTGTTGGGGCTTGAACTTGAGATATGTGAGAACCCAAGACTGGACCAAACCCCTAAGGGTGATCAATCCACTTTTAGCTGTATCTATGTATCACTGGATTTGGCCCCAATCCATCTTTCACATAAGAAGGGCATCCCTACCATTTGGAGGAGTCCTTTGGCAACAATGGACTTGCTTGATATGCAAAGATAAGAACTGCGCCATAAATCTGGATTGGTCAAACAAATTCGAAAATACCAAACAATTTGCCAATACCAATACCTGATCGAAATACTTGAATTTCTATCAGATGGGTGGTAGCTTTATGTGAAAATTAAGAAAATTATAGTAATTAGAATATGCAAAAAGCTTATTTGGTTTTTTTAATTTGTTCAAGAAAACGTCATGAACTAGTCAATGATTTGAATTTGGATTGAAAATCTCTTCCAATTTTGAATTGCAATGTGTCAAGTTTAGTAGCTTGAAGTGTACGTATGGTATCCGAATGTGTAATAATTAGTAAGATTGCATATTTTTTCATTTATTGTGTTTGATTTCTACACATTTTAATTTGTTATCTTTCGTATGTACACAACCCCACGTGACACTAAATTAAAAACATGTCAGCATTCATCCGTACAAAATATTTATATGATGGAATGAAACTCGGCCCACGTCAACTCAATCAGAGGTGGTGAAGGAGGCAGACTTCTATACTGGGCGTTTATATTTGAGGCCCAGCCCATGTCCTCCGCAGCCTTAATTGAGTTAACAAAATAACAAGATTTACCTTCCCTTTCACCCAGGAGAAATATAACACTTCCAGTTTAGCAATACAAAAGAAGAACCACTGGGCACTGGCAGCGTTTCCTTTGAGAAATGGCATTTCGATATCGGAGAAGAATGGGGGAGTAGGCGGACAGGAAGAGGACGGTGGTGGTGAGGCCTTGGTCATCATGGAGCTCATGGCCTACCTCTACCAGTACCAGTTTCAGGAGGAACCAAAGAAGACCACGGAACTCGCCGGCGTTCCCGACTCCCTCACCTTCCACCGAGCCAAGCACAAGATTTCCGTACCCTATCCCTTCTTCGTCAAGGACTCCGGCGTCCAAGCCCGCGCCCTCAAGTACTCTCTCTCCCCCTCTGTTAATCCCCTTTTCTTCTTCTAAATTGAATATTATTTGTAACTTTCCGGTTTTTTGGAGTGAGAATACGCGAATTCATGTTAAAAGAGCACTCTGTTCACTGTTTTTCTGTAGACTTTGTAACTTGTTGGATAGTTTCTGGTGAAGCTTAAATTTCTTTTTTGTAATTGAGGAAGAACTCCAACAGTTTGCAATGGCTATGAGAATGAAGTAGTGAACTTGCAATGGGATTCTTTTACTTTTTTAGCAACCTTATTTTATGTCTTTCATAATCCACAGTATTCCTCTTCTGATTATAACTTTAGACGATATTTTGGGACTATAATGGTGGTCCTCTTAAAAGATGACATTAACCTCTGCCTGGATTTGCAGTGTGCAGCTATAAGAATGGAACACCTCTTGCAATGGGATTCTTAACCTTACTTTTTTGTAATAACGGTCTTGGGACTTGAACTTGGGATATCATAAGAACAGTATTGGACTTCAAACCTTATAACTTTACCCGAATATATTTTGGCACTATTGATGGTGGTATCCTATGTAAAAGACCACATTATCATTTGGCAGTTGACGCATGTACTACACTTGGCGTCTGTTCATCTTTCGGCCAAGAAAGTTTATGGCGTGAGGTTTCTGAACTTTCTTTTTGGGCAGCATAACAATGGAGTTCGATTCGTTTGGTGCTCCAATTCATGGTGGTCTGTTTCCAATTGGGTGCAGAGCCTTATTATAAGGCGAACGTGAACGCAGAGATCAGATTATACAGATCAGTCGGATCTTGTATTCCCCAGATGAATGGCCGGTTAGGCCTGTTTCATTGGCAGGATGATCAGTTTTGTCTTCGCCTGTACAGGCCTGAGAATGCAAGTGACGTCGTCTCTGTCCCTTTTTTCAGATTCTTCACTGGAGTAGTATTCCCGGTCTCCCAGAGACTCTTTCGCAGTGCACAGGGTTTTCAAAGGCATCTAATTCCTCATCTAGCTAGTGCATGCATCTTCCCTGTAGCTAACCCGGTACACCAAACTCTAAAAGTGCATAATAGTTTTGGGATATTGACCTGAGGTGTGATTGAACTGTTAAGGATACCAACGGAGTCTAACATGGTCAGACTCTCCGCGATAATAAAAATGGAGATTTAAATGATGCTTATAATGAAAAGTCACTACGGTGTTTAGAATTTGTCATGACGTTAAATATTACGTAATATTTGAACAAAGTTTACCAACGCGTGAGAGACGATAAAAAAGAGCCTTTTGCCATGTATGTTTTCATGACTTGGTCCACTCTTATAATTTCTTCCAAATAATCTAACCATGGGTTTCACTGGAATAATACGACAAAGCACAGAATCATCAATTTCCTAATTGAGAAAGATGAATATTTTAATTGTCAATTAGTTCATATAAAACAGCCAAATGATACCTTTGCACTGGCCGCATGCATCATTGTGAATGGGATGTGAAGAATGCTTAGAACGGAAGACATGTTCCATTTAAGGCTTCTAAACAAAATAATTAAGTATGGACTTGTTAGTTGATGAAGCACATGTCATCCATTATATATAGTCCATATATATAATATATTACCCGTGTTTTTTCTTCGCGTGCTAAGATAAAAAAATAAATAATTTTTTTTTTCTTCTTTCTTTCTTATTATATTATCTCGTATGGTTTCACGCCACTGTCCAAATACTCTCATCCAGCTCATGCCAAGCCCACAGGTTGAGAGTAAGTGCTTATTCTAGTAATATTGAAGATTATATATAGCATCGTTTTCATGCAAATAAAATTATCATTTTTGGATTATTTATCCATTTTATTTAATTAATATTCTTTATTATTTGTCATATTTGATTGCCTGCAGTCTATATGGCAAAGATGTCTCTTTCCTCCTTTTAACATATGGACAGTAATATAGTTAATATGCTTTTAATTATTGGTAGACTTTTGGATGAGATCTCATCAATGGATAAACTAACTAGCTGAGTTAGAGTCCAACGAGGTAGACAATATTTGACAGTAAAGATCAACACGCATATAATTATCTATTATTCTAACACCATGCCACATTGCCACTTTCTGGAGTTTTTTCTTTTTCCGTATTTCACTTAAATATAGTTTTGGGTAATATATAGTTAATGTATGGTCGACACTATACGTACGTATCCGACTTCACCTGATCTAAACAAGACAAAATACGTTGACCTCACGTTAAAACTTGTATCCAAAAACCGTTCTCGATCGATCTATAATTAGCAATACTTTTCAAATTACTAAAGGATGGAAACTCTCTTTTTATTTTTATTTTCCCGCAGAATATGCCTCCGTCGACGCAAAACAATGTTCCACATGCTACTGCGATAATTATTTCTATATTTTACATAATATTAATTTAATTATGTGATCAACCCAATCTTTTTTTTTTGATAACCCAAGAGCTCCAAGGTCGGACTTCGTGTACCCAACCCAACCTGGAGGCATGTGTCAGGACCCCACCAACACACCTCAGTTAAATCAGGGCGATAATAACGGTGTTGGGGCTTGAACTTGAGATATGTGAGAACCCAAGACTGGACCAAACCCCTAAGGGTGATCAATCCACTTTTAGCTGTATCTATGTATCACTGGATTTGGCCCCAATCCATCTTTCACATAAGAAGGGCATCCCTACCATTTGGAGGAGTCCTTTGGCAACAATGGACTTGCTTGATATGCAAAGATAAGAACTGCGCCATAAATCTGGATTGGTCAAACAAATTCGAAAATACAAACAATTTGCCAATACCAATACCTGATCGAAATACTTGAATTTCTATCAGATGGGTGGTAGCTTTATGTGAAAATTAAGAAAATTATAGTAATTAGAATATGCAAAAAGCTTATTTGGTTTTTTTAATTTGTTCAAGAAAACGTTGAACTAGTCAATGATTTGAATTTGGATTGAAAATCTCTTCCAATTTTGAATTGCAATGTGTCAAGTTTAGTAGCTTTGTAAATTTGTCGCAAAAACGACATGCAGGTGGTGTAATACACTTTGATGTATTATTTTTGACACATTGGCTTAACTTACACATTTTTTCATTTATTGGTCAATTTAGACTCCGTTTTAATGTTTGTTATCTTTAGGCGTATGTACACATTGCACCCCACGTTTTGACGGAAACTAAATTGACGGCAATTTGGGTGCGGGGTTCAAAGTGAAAAAATTTGTAAGTTAAGGGGTTAATGTGTAAAAATAATACATCGGGGTACAATGTGTAAATGACCCCAAAGATAAAGGGGCAAAGTGTATTTAACCCAAATATTTATATGATGAGAATGAAACTCGGCCCACGTCAACTCAATCAGAGGTGGTGAAGGAGGCAGACTTCTATACTGGGCGTTTATATTTGAGGCCCAGCCCATGTCCTCCGCAGGCCTTAATTGAGTTAACAAAATAACAAGATTTACCTCCCCTTACACCCAGGAGAAATAAAACACTTCCAGTTTAGCGATACAAAAGAAGAACCACTGGGCACTGGCAGCGTTTCCTTTGAGAAATGGCATTTCGATATCGGAGAAGAATGGGGGAGTAGGCGGACAGGAAGAGGACGGTGGTGGTGAGGCCTTGGTCATCATGGAGCTCGTGGCCTACCTCTACCAGTACCAGTTTCAGGAGGAACCAAAGAAGACCACGGAACTCGCCGGCGTTCCCGACTCCCTCACCTTCCACAGAGCCCAGCACAAGATCCAGCACAAGATTTCCGTACCCTATCCCTTCTTCGTCAAGGACTCCGGCGTCCAAGCCCGCGCCCTCAAGTACTCTCTCTCCCCCTCTGTTAATCCCCTTTTCTTCTTCTAAATTGAATATTATTTGTAACTTTCCGGTTTTTTGGAGTTGAGAATAGCGAATTCATGTTAAAAGAGCAGTTTTCACTTCTGTAGATTGGAGCTCTAACTTGTTGGATAGTTTCTGGTGAAGCTTAAATTTCTTTTTTACAAGTAATTGAGGAAGAAGCTCTTAAGCAACACCTTCGTTTTATAAATTTGCAATGGATATGAGAATGAAGTAGTGAACTTGCAATGGGTTCTTAACTTACTTTTGTTAGCAACCTTATTTTATGTCTTTCATAATCCACAGTATTCCTCTTCTGATTATAACTTTACCCGACGATATTTTGGGACTATATATGGTGGTCCTCTTAAAAGATGACATTATGACTTACGATTATTGAATTTGAGGGTCTGCCTGCATTCATAAAAAATTTCCCAGTAAAATAATTACAAAGTTTTTTCGCAACAACCCATATCTTATGATGCTTCACTTTTCGGTTTTGGAATTCCCTCGTTAGAGTCCAAATAAGTGTATATAAAGGATTCCATAGAGTGGTCTCCTCAACTTCAAGTGTCCAAGATTTCTTGCTACTCTAATTTGGCTTGCCCCTAAGTGGAATCCTATTGTGGTGCCAAAATCTAGGGACAAACTCGATCTGAAAGCAGCTAATGATGGATCAGCTAGCTATGCAGCAGTGGAAAGGAAGGCCAAATTGTATAATAAGATAGTGAGGGGAGAGCGCTATCTGATGAGGAAGATAAGGAGAAGTATTGTGTGGATTTCTTCCGCAAGAATATTAAGAGGATGAGTCACAGCTGCCTCAGGAGCAAGATACTTCTGCTTTGGTCCCACCAGAGAATGGAGATGGTCATAATTATGCATCTTTCTTGTTTACCACAAAACCTGTGGGGCTTGGCTGAACAGCTGGAACTCTAGACAATGATGAACACAAGCGTTTTGTGAGGTGAGGGTTTTGGTTGTTTCTGGTGTAGTAATCTGCTTTAACTTGTTCGTTCGGGTCTGTAGGCTGCCATGCAACCTATATTACTCATTCAGTGTTACATTGCAGGATTGGATTTAAATCCAGAAGGTGCTAGGTTATTGGGATAATCCAAAATCAACATTAATCCACACGATACAAAGATTGGATTTGAAAAGTACAGCATCTTAATCCACAACAAATAGTAATTTTTGCTTGAAGAAGATTTATTAGAATACATCAATACTACTATACTAGGTCTGTCCATTTTCTTTGTAAGTGGTCTATAGTTTATTATTTGATCTGTAAACATGGTCCTTTGAGTCTCTTCTGACTTGCCTTCTATTTTAGGGGTGATCTCCCGTCCATAGCAGATGTAGAAGTCCTTGAGGCAATGCAGAGGCATTTCTTTGCTGTTTTGTCACGTCGAGTATGGGCGGGTCAGTTTCTTTTCCTCCTACAAGGTGGAGCTTCCTATCCTACCTTGACTCTGCACAGCTGATGCAGTTCTAAACCACAGGATAAATGCTGCATTGAATTTGATCGAAGAAGTCTTGCAATTTCTAGTAATCTATGCACGGGTTTATTTAATCTATTCAGATACTTATAATGGGTTGGAGTTTTCATCGTGTTCCTTCATCCATGTTAGCATTTCTGAATGATAAAACATCGTGCAACTTCAAGACCTTGTTTAAATCACCACAGAAAGCTTGGCCGATACCCTGTGTAGGATTCCCTTTGACAGCTATTGGGACTGAAACCGTGTATTAGTTTTGAGTTTCTCCCCCTTTCTTTTTAATTGAGGAAATGTATATGTATAAAACAAAAAATACTGCATGTACTTACAAACTTTATTTTAAAATGCTCCTTATAAGGTTTCCATAATATCGTCCTTCTTGTGGTTTTGCATTTTGTAGATTGATACATAAGACCACTCGCATATTATCATGTGTATGTTCATAATGTTCTTGACAGGTTTGGATTTGCAAACCAAAAAAAAAAAGGAACATGTGAAAGTATGCGACTAGTATGATTTGCTTTTGAGCACATGGTAATTTTATATTTGATATTGGACCCAATGACCTATAGTCCTTGATTGTTGAGAATAATAGATTTGGCAAAAGTTGAAAACGCAAAATACTTTCGGTCGATTTTCCTACTAAATGAATAGCTCAGTTTTAATAATGGATGTCAAGATATTAAAAGTGGCTTTGTGTCAAGTATTTGCATGGTTGATCTCAATTTTACCAATAATTTCTACACCACAATATGACTACCAAGAAGGGGTAAAATTATGTTACTTAACCCACACCAGATAGCTTGATAGTTAGGGCGTATCTGAGATTGTGTAGATAAAACGTATTGTCCTAAATCCAATTCTTTTCAGGATCATACTCTTAACTTAAGTGGGGATTATGGGCAGGCCGTTAGTTAGGTGGCCTACTTAAATGGGCTTGTCATATAAAAGTAAAAACTTGAATAAATTATTTATTTTGTTAATATTGATAGTAATTAATTATTTACTAGAGTAATAAATAGTAAAACTTAGCAGTTTGGCAATTATCACCATCAATAATTGCATATTAAAAGTTCTCTAGGATTAAAAACAACAGAAGATGCTTAGACCCAAAAAAAAAAAAAAAGAAGATATTTCTGATATTGTAATGGATCAAGGTGTGGTCTGTTTTGAACCTTATGTTATATAAAAGACTGTACCCAGCCCAAATCCAATGATCCACAGAATTGCCAGTCGGTTTACTGCGCTCGGGCCGGATCCTTCGAGCTGAGTCAGGGACCGCCAGGCACCGCTCAGGGGCAAAAAAAATAGGACAAAAAGAACAACGCTGGAAATCATTCAACGGAGACTTTGACCGCTTCAAAATTTTGTTATAGGCGGAGTTGAACGAGAGCGACCAACAGACGATCGATCAAATTCTTCCCCTTCCCCCAACACAAAACACCGGAAAACCAGATCCTAATAGCAAATTTCCGAAACTCCGATTGAAAAGATGAGCGAAGACGGGAAGGGCAGAGTCATCAGCGATCAGGAGAGACAATTATACTACGGCACGTTTCAAGGCGTCGCCAACTACTATCCTCCTCCCCCACAGCCACCTACTCAGCCTGTCGTCGGTGTCCTCAGCCTGTTCCTCCTCCAGGATTCACCGGAGATTCCCAGTACAATCAACCTCAACATCCTCATCCCTATGGATACCAAACCGTTCAAGGTACCTCGAAATGACTGACAGACACAGAATCGCACACGCTCTCTCAAAATTTATGTTTAAAACAAGCTATAGATTTTGCGGATTATTTATTCGCGTAAAATATACGAGGTTGTGGGGAAAGTATAAATCTGTCGCTTGAAACAAATGTTTTAGCTTGATTGGGCAATTTAACGACGTTGTTTGCTTCGTGATTGGTTATGTTACATATTATAATAATTTCCACAAATAAAATGTACAAATTTAGTTTTGAATCGGTTTTGATTGGTCTATGGTTAAATAATATTCAGAGGGTCTCAGTGTTACTTTTTGAAGGGAATGTCCAAATACGGCGTAGATGGTGGTGGTTGAGTCTGATTAGTTGAAAATATTTCTGATACATGATGCCGGATAGTGGTCTATCCTCTACGGTATTGGTGATTAAATACAATTAAACAGGCTGCTTTCAAGAGCATTTCTATAATATTGCAAAAGGGAGAGCTCTTACTGTGAGCATAGACGATGAGGAGAGAGCAGAAGAAATAGGGAAGGAAGGAGTAGAAGAAATAGAGAAGCAAGGAAAAAAAAGATGATGAAGGATGGAAACTATGGAATAACTTTCTTCAGAACGCTCAGAATTCTATTTGAGAGTCTGCTTTCTTTGAGACATATTTATAGTCTTTTGAGACTAGCACTTCTTAGTTGGTAATCACCTAGGAGACAAATAAAACAAAAACCTCATAACTGTGCCAACTGCCAAGGGCTCTGTCAAACTATTGCATTGGCCTTCAGCAGGCCAAATGCCACTTCTCTGCATGACTGCATGGCATGGATGGAATCGTGGTTGCAAATCCCATTTGATGGTATCATGGTTGCAAATCCTGTTTGATGCGTGAGTTAGGCTTTTTGAACTATTGGAAAATTAGAAATTGCGCTTGATTTTGTTTCTGGGAGGGTCTTGAAGATAAAATTCTCTGCAGGTCTCCATTTCTTTTCCTTTTTTCTTATCCCACCCTTAATTCTACTGATTATGAAATCGTGTGACTCTTAAAACCATTCAGTGAAATTAGTTGTTAATCCTAGAGTCCAAATAAAAGAACCTTATAACACGTTTCATGTCCATTCACACATCAAGCCTCTAGTTACCATATTGAGAATGACACAAGACAATAGCTAATGGGCTTTTTCCAATGGTTGTGCCAATATTCATATTTTATTCTTTCAAGGAAATTTTTATCTGTATATATCTCACTATCTATAATTTATATGTCTACTACCTGCATCATATAGCATGCCTGTATTTGGAGTTTTTAACTTAGATAGTAACTTGCATGTCAGCAGCATTTTTACAACTTTTATACTTATAAGTCTGAAGTGCTTTCGATTTAGAAGTGAGTGATATACATGAATTGCGTCTCAAATTTTTGCAAAGACGGCTTCAGTAAGCAGGGATGAAACTTACAGTTCTTGATTTAATCTTCAAGTCTTTTGGTATTCATCATATGTAGTTCCAGGTTATGCTGTTGTTGAGGGAAGACCAGTAAGAGAGCCCCGCCGCTGTTGCTGTGGCCTTGGAATGGGCTGGGTCCTGTAAGTTCTTTCATATTGATGATTCTTAACTATCTCATTTTCAACTTAATTGTCTTAGATGCAACAACATGAATTGCAGATTCAGAGAGAAGGAAAAAACAGTTTTTGCAGTTTCCAGCTAGTGGCTGCTATGAGTTAATGACTTGAATGGTTGCTAGAAGAAGATTTAGAGATGTGCATTTTCTTCTCTGTATACTCCGTATAGATTTGATAAAATCATAGGATGGTCAATGACTACTGGGTCACTTTGGGAGATCTTCGGTTTCTTGTCCCTCACATGTCTGTATACGTTTGATTGCCTTGCCATTAAATTACTGGGTTGTGCTTCTTGGATATCTTGCAAGTTGCAAGTGTTTTCTGTCTCTAAGTGGCTCTACCACACCCAGTTGTGTGTCACCTCAAAACTGCATGTCTTTAGCCTAGGCACATAATTGCCTTTGTTTCCAATTATATCCCCTGACATGATTTAGGAGTTACATAAATGAAGCATTTTGGTAATAGAATGACTGTTTGCTACAACAAATTGCTAAACTCCAAAGATCATTAAGTCATGCTAGAATAACATATTAATCGAACGTATTCCGTTGCCCAGGAAAAAGTAAATAAAAGCACTTAGCTAGAATATCTATTTCACCTGCAGAAAATATAACTAGGGCTGAGCTGGGAGAAAAGTGCCATTTTTTTTTTGGTTTGGGAAAAAAAGGGGGGGGGGGGGGGGGGGGGGGGGGAGGGAATTTCGCCATCTGTCACCATTCTTGAACGCTGTCCTAATTGTGAGCATGTGACCTCATAGCAAATTTGATAAGCATTTCTTTGGCTGGTTTTAATAAGATGATTACTGCTTCACTTTCTTTTGTCTTTTTTCTAGGTTTGTAATTGGTTTCTTTCTTGGTGGCATTCCCTGGTATATTGGAGCCTTCATTCTACTTTGTGTCCAAGTGGATCGCAGAGAAAAACCAGGATATGTTGCATGCACAGTGGCTGTAAGTGTTTTTATTGTTTAGTATATCATTTTTCTCTTGCATCAGAGGTTCTATAATTAGGTACTCACTTCATGACTTGATGATTTGTGTCATGAAATGGACTTGGGCAAAAAGTTCTGCTGGTCTTAGAATGCATCTTTCAAGACCAGTCATTCTCATTAAATTGGCAATTTATTCAAATTTATGACACTTGTGATCAGTTCAATAGCTCTGTAGTGGAGAAAAATAGTTGCTGGTTCATAATTTACTCACATGCTGAGAAGTAGTACATAGGCTTTATGACCTCTCTTCCAGGTTATTGTTGGGATTTCATAATGTCTTCAGTTTGAAAGTAGTGTCTACTGACTTATGGCTATGGTACATGCTAAGAAGGAAATCCTTGTGCTGGAAAGAATTTGGGGTCTGCAATTAATCTTGAAAATAATGAGAATGGTTACTTGGGAAACCAGCAACACAACAAAATTATTCTGTCAGTTCAAGTAGTAGACGAAAAATCAAAATAGCTATGGAAGTTTGGGTGAGCTGTTTGTAAGAGTTCCTTGGCTAACCTACATGCCTAGTTCAAGTAGTTGACAGAAAATCAAAATAGCAATGGAAGTTTGGGTGAGCTGTATGTAAGAGTTCCTTGGCTAACCTTCATGCCAGCAGTATGGTTTTTTGGGTGGAAAGCTTTCTTGCCCAGGATATGATGTGGCATGAATATGTAGAAACAGAGAGAGGGAGAAGTCGGGAGATATTAGAGAGAAGAGAAGAAAGAGTAAGAGAAAGAAGAGAAGGAGACCATGGGAAGAAGCAGCTGTCACGAATAAATTTTCTTTTGAAGTCTCCTTCCAATATTCTACTACAGGTCTAAATAGAAAAACTAAAATAACCATAATGTTAATTTGGACTAGTAGCCAACAACACAAAAGAAAACCCAAAAATAATAATAACATTATCCAATAATGAAACCCAGAGCCCAATAGCCTACTAAATAATACACTCGACAAATAGAATTCAAATGCTCTGGTGTCAACATCCAATCACGTCAGATCTGCTCATCCGGCCACAAACACATCAGTTGAGTTTTCTTCTGGCGCCTGCGTTCATGCAGGTGTGTCCGGACCAAGATACGTGTCAACCTCTACCATACCTTTGAGCCCCCTGATATTCCTGTTTCTATGTGTGCTTGTAATCTATCTGCAGCGATTGTCCATTCTGCCTTGTTTAGGCTAGAAAGTTACTCGGTCATTCTTTGTTTCTGTTAAGGCATCACATTCCAAATCGTTGATGAACTCCATAGAACTCGTTGCTTTGAATTCTTTCTCTCTCTCTCTCTCAAGCTGAATAATGCTGTCTGGTTGAAGATCTTTAATGATTGCAAATGATGTTATTTTACTTTAAGCATTTCTATGTCCTGTTTACAATATGCATGATCTGTGCAAAGCATTGAAGGATATATTTATTAAAATGCCCTGTTGCATATTTGTGTACATCACCTCTATGTGCTAGCACAAATGGTATATGGTCACAGCAACTAAATAGGAATCTAAATACCTATTGTGGTACATTTAGATGTTAGTGCAAACTTGCTAATGATATGTGTCATTAATTGCTGTGATCTGCTTGCAAAATGCTGTATGTTTTGCGAATATACTGCATTTTGGTTACAAGCTGACATAGTTCAGTTCTGATGTGCCGGGTATCCCAAACCTTCTGTGTATTTGTTAAGGAAAAACAAAAGTGACTGTAGTTGTACTCTTTTTATGTTTGGTAAATTGGTATGCATCTCTAATTTGGACTGTTGGCCTTCCCTTCCCATTGTCTGGAAATTGATGGTTTTGCTCCCTTTATCTGCTGGTGGAGCTGTGAGTATGCCTTGCCCCATATTGATGCAGTGATTCTTTACTTTCTACTCGTGCAGTCTATTCTGGCAATGATTGCTATTATGCTTGGAGTAACACAGGGAAGTCATGGCCGGCGACACTGAGATCGACAGCAAAATTGAATGTATAGATACCCTTATCCAGAAGTACAAGTGAAATCATTACAGTTAACTTGGACGTTGTTCGTAACTAATATTTACTGGTTTGTTTGGCGTTCTTCTGAAGTACGTACTATATTAACAGCCTATTAAGTGGTTTGCTGTTGAAAATTTCATGCAAATGAAAGGAAAATATGTATATTTCAAATTCAGCTGAAATGTTATTCTTCTTCCATTTGGATAGTGATTGATAATTTCACGTGCTATGTATACGTCCTTCGCTGTTGTACTGAAATTATATACTTGTGTCTCTGCAAGTAGTGCTTTGCCATCAGCCGTCTGGATCCAACTGAACTGACCCTTGGAACAGGGCTTGGTCTTTACCTATAGGTACTTGTATAGGTTTTTCTTTTGGGTTAGTTAAACATTAACTAAAATTTCAATAGAACTTGTGGAAAAGAGAAAACAACATGACAATAAACCTAAACAACTGATCGATCATCCTTATCGTAAGCATATGTTGTGTCACCGGGTTTTTTTTTTTAGGGTAGAAGACTAGGTAGGATTAGGTACGAGTCCCATTTCTTTTGGAAATCAGATGGTGCCGCTGCTTTGAAACACCAACGTTTTTCTTTGGATTTTGGGCTTAAAACGAGAAGCTAAACGTCAATAAACTGATGTGTTTCTCACATGAAGCAAGCTTCTGGCAGTCACCCAAACACCAGGTTGCCCAACACCCAAACTACTATCCGTGCCACTTGCGCACAGCTTCAAACCTCACTGCGTCCACACAAAAACTAAAAAACAAAAACAAACCTCACTGCCTCATCTCAGCCCGCCAAACAACATCAGCACAAATTTCAGGAATTGCCGACGCCCGAACTCTTGCCATCCAACCCTTCTATCTAAACAGAAAATGCCACTATGCTCAACTATCATCATAGAAAATCTGTTTCAAACAAATAAAGCAACAATACTTGAGTAGTGCAAGCCTTTCCCAATATCGATCCAGAACTCGAGACCAGAAAGTTGTTGAAGCATGCAACACAACTTGATAGACTCGCCGTTTCAGTTTCAGAATTTGTAAAATCCTTCTTCCAACATTCACTAATATATATGACCCCGAAAGCCAGACAATTCAACGAACATCAAACAGGCTGTAAACAAAAAACATTACGAACCAGGCCAAAAAACAACTATCAATCTCATAGCAAAATTTTGTAGAAAACCATAACGGGGAATTTCCGTAGCCAGAGTTAAGGACTCCAAATCTTCGGTTCGCTAAAATTCTCAAATAAAATAATATCCAAAAGCAGAGTGAACAATGAGAAGGTTTCTACCAAATGATTCAAAATTTGACACCAGTCTGACAACTTTGGAGCTCATTCCTCAAAAACCAAGTTACATAAACAAGTTGGGCCTTGATGCCTTGTATGTGGTCTTCAGCTTCCGACTTGGTGGCCTAACCTTCTTGAACACCAAAGGGAACTTGATTTTGGAGTTATGGAACTGCTTGGTGCTCTCCCTTTTGCAGAGTTTTGCTGGGATGGTGGCAGTCTTAATAATTTGGATGCAAGGACACCTGACTCTGTGTCGAGAAGCCATCTCATTGTACATCTGCTCCACACCTCCGTTTAGGGTGGTGTCACGGTATTCCTTGTACATGTTGTGATAACCTGTTCGGCTTTGGTACCTCAACCAAATCCCATAGTTCTTGATCTTGGTGGGGTTCTTTTCAAAAATCTGAATAATCCCATTTATATATTGAGTTAACATCAGAAAAACAAATGATTGCCATAAAAATTTCCATAACACGCTTAGTCTACAAATAAAGCACCCACCAAAATACACTGATTGCAAATTAGAAAACTTTCACCAACTGACAGGTATTTCCACCACTATACACTGATTGCCTACTAGACAACTTCCACCATGTAATAGGTATTCACACACGATGCAAAAGAACAAGTACTACAAATAGGATGGGAAATTATTACCCAATAAAACAAAGACCACGCTCAATCTTCAAGCCAGATCAAAATATGTATACAATTAAGCAATTTTAAGCTTGTGAAGCTTATTGCTCCAGTCACATGCGAGAGCAACAAACAACATGCTCTTTATTAAACAAATTCATAAAAATAGAATCCACCTAGGAGGGATCAAAGTATGGTCCAAAAACAGTGCTAAATTCAAGAGAAATTAATCGGAGGCCTCATGTGCTTCTTTTCTTTTACTTGGCCTGTTTCTCATCAAGCACCTTCGTCAACATTTGCATTAACTTTCTAAAGGAAAAATCTTTATATTCCACCTGGAAAAGTTTCTTTTACTCTCCACCAGAGCCCTCCCAATTTCTATAGTTTATTTCCACTAGCTAGTAGACCTGGCCAATTTCTATAAGTTCATTCCCTTTGCTTGGCCTGTTTCTAATCAAGCACCTGTCAATTTCCGTCAATTTTCTAAAATAAATTTCTTTTACTAATCACCAGAGCCCTCCCAATTTCTATTAAGTTATTTCCACTAGCTAGTAGACCCAGCCACACAGACACAATTTGTCGCATTACAAAATCAAAGATAGCTATAACTAGATCTTCATGCAGTAATAGGAATCAAGAATTTTGAGCGACAGTGAGAGGAAAAACAAAGCCTTAAACACCACCATTAACAAGTCACAACTAACACCTACCCTGGTTGCCACAAGAAGCCTCAATCATTGCAAACAATACTCAACATTTCTACAGGCCTACGAAACTAAAAACAACAAAAAAATATAATCATAAGCACAGAAAGAACACCGCTGGGCTCATCAAAATAAAGAATAAGTCAAAGGGTTCTCAACCCACAACTAGTCTCAACACTAGGAAACCACTGCCTACAGAACCAACTAATTCGAAAGTGAAATTAGACTGTATACCTCATTGATAGCAAGCATTTGCCCGTTGCTCTTCTTGACCTTCTTCAACTTCCTCAGAAAGTACCTAATCCACAGCAGCCAAATAACGTTAAACGAGACAAAAAATCAGAAACCCACAAATCAATTCCAATAACTAAACCACCACGATCTCAAATAAATCACGTACCAGAACTTGGACTTAGCACGAACCTCGTTCGTGGCCCAGAGCTTCATCCGGTAAATCTTCGGGTGCTCATCAGCTTCAGTTGGCAGAGCCCTCCCCACAACTTGGTACTGGTGAAACTGCATCCCCAAACGAAAAAAACGTCAGCACAAGCTCTAAACCCTTATTATCGAGAAAAAAAGAAGAAGAAGCTCTAAACCCTTCCCTTTTCCCTCCTCCCCACCCCCTCCCAAAGAATTAAAGAAAATGAAAACTTTCCATCTCTATGTTCGTGTCATTCGGTTCCAACGAGACAAAAAGCCCAAACTAAGGGAATACGTTCTTAGTGTTTGTTCTAAGAATTGCTCCGAAAACAAACAAAGGGAAAATCAAGGTTTTGCGATGGATCTGAGAGGTAAGATGCGCGGCCTTACCCTGAAAGTAACCATTTCCGCTGAGATCTGTGGAGCCCTGCTTCTGCCTCTTTCTCCCTCTTTCTCTCCGAGTATTAGAAGCGCAGTAGGGTTTTCTTCGGTTTATATATGAGCAGTGGCTGGGAAACGAGAACCCTACTTTGTAGAGACTGGAGGATAAAATCACTGACCATTGACGCAAATTTAGTGACAGCTCATTGGAAGTATAAGCTTGGGCCGCCTTTCAGTGGAGAAAGCGGTTTTATACGGGCTGTGAAACTGCCAGGCCCGATTGATGTCCAAAAGCCTGCATTCTCTTGGTACCCACGACAAAACTATGTTACTATGGCGCTGATCAACAGTTCTGCAACCTTTTTTTTTTTTTTTTTGCTAAGATATTGTTTGGTAAAAAAAAAATTTCAAGATTTTTTTGAATCCTCACAATATAAAAAATTCTACAATCAAACATCATTTTTAACACCACATAAAAATAACTACAACACGCATACTAATAAAATTAACATTACTTAAAAATTTTCAAAACACAAAATTCTCAAAATTTACTATAACCGAACGTCTTCTTAGATTAAAACAAAGTACCTTATTGTTTGGACCTTTCGTTAGAAAAGAACTTTAATTTTTAAAAAAAAAATCAAAAAGGTCAAAATTTTTACAACTAAATTTCAAAATTTCACACAAATTCTAACACTTTTTAAACCCCACTTCAATACTTCTTTTATTAAAAAACATCTATCTCAAATTTTTTCTTTCTTGAATTTTTAATAAACTCTATTATTTTTAAATAAAAAAATTCTATCAAATTTCTTACTTTTTAACGAAATCAAATAGAAATTATTTTACAATCAAACATTTTTACGAACCATTTATAAACTTCAATAAAAAGTCCAAATATATGAGCCGTGACTGGAAACGAAAACCCTACTTTGTACTTTGTCGAGACTTGGAGGATAAAATCACCGACTGTTGACGCAAATTTAAGTGACAGCTCAGAGGAAGTATAAGCGTGGGCCGTCTTTCCGTGGAGAAAACCCTTCTATATGGGCTGTAAGACTACCAGGCCTGATTGATGTCCAAAAGACTGCATTATCTTGGTACCCGCGATAAAATTGAACTATGTTACTATGATGCTGATCGATAGTTCTACAATTTTTTTTCTAAGCAGTTCTACAACCATTTATTTGCTTATACAAAGTTTAAAAATAAGAGGTAATATTATAGTTTGCCATCTAATTATAAGCTAATTGTAATCCCGCCTCTTAATTATAAAAATGACAATTTACGTCTTTTAACTTTTAAAAATCATTAATGTAGGTCTCTCGTCCAAATCAACCGTTAAGTCAGACGGAAATGCATGTAAAATAACCAAAATGACCCTCTAAATTATAAAAATTAAAAAATTATTAAAAAAAAATAATTAAAAAGGTAATATTTTTTAAATAAAACTATTGAAACTTTATTTCAATAATATATATATATATATTAAAAAAATTTATTTCTAAAAATTTATTTTTTTTTGAAATTGTATTTGATGACATTTTGATCATTTTACATGTATTTTCGTCGGTTGATTTGGACGGAGACATACATTGATAATTTTCAAATGTTAGAAGACGTAAATTGTTGTTTTCATAATTAGAGGGCAGACAATGACATTACCCCAAAAAACAAAGTACCCCAATGTTATTCTTTTTTTAATTTTTCAAGAAATTTTTTAAAAAACCAAAATTTTTACCACCAAACATCATTATCTCAAAAGTTTCACACAAATTTTAAAAATTTTCACGCCAACTTCAATACTTTTCATTAAAAAAATATATATTACATCAAATCTTCTCACTTAATTTTTAACAAATTTCATTACTTTTTTATTAAAAAAATTCCATCAAATCTATTTTGTCCTTACATTTTAATAAACTCCAATAAAAATAATTTTACAATAAAACATTCTTAGACTTTTTCCTCAATTTTTTACAAACTTAAATAAAAAGACAAAACTCTAAAAAAAAAAATTCCAAGAACTTTACTGTTTGTTTAACACAGTATTTTTTTTTAAAAAAAAAAATTTACAATCACACCTCTTTTCACAAATTCTAATACATTTTTTTTTCACAAATTTCAATCCATTTTTAAAATTTCTAACAACTTTTTCACTAATCCTAATAGGCATTTTCTAAAGAGACATTTCTGCCGAGAGACATTTTCTAACCATGAAAGTTCCGAACGTGTTAACCCTCATGAGGGTGGCCTAATGGTTGGCCACTTAGTCTAGCCAATAGCTGTAATCTCGTTGTCCAGTTTTCGAATCACACCCCTGCCTTGGGTGTTTCTGATTTAGTACTCATGAGGATTAGCTAAGTGTGAGACAATGTGTGTCCCACTATTACGGTAGGGTTCACAATCTATAAGGCATCTCAAGTTTAAGTGGGTTAGAACTTGAACTATGATTCCACCTACGGGTCACACCCTATGAGCTATTGAAGTTTAAGGGGGCTAGAACTATCATTCCACCTAGGAGTCACACGCTATGAGCTATTGAGGATGGTTCCCTTGAATCTCTTCATTTGAATAGGCATTAATGGAGCTCACACATCCCATCATATTCATCTTCTTTTCTAGTTCGAAGATTTTTGACATTCCTATGCGACTCGATTCTTCTAAGTTCTAACCAACCGTGTACGCAGTCGCACATCACCACCCATGTAGTGGCTAAACATGCAGATACACATTTTTTTAACCTTGACCGAAACAAACAAAAGATGGACATAGACTGCTCACCAAATCTTTGATGATCTGATCTCTCCTTTCGCTTTAGAAATTGCTTATTGACATAATGCACTGGTAATGATTACTACGACTTTGCAGTGGATCCCTCCTATAGCTTCTGCATCATTACAAAGAAGATGTTTTACCCTCTACCTTTGAGGGCCGTCTTTATCAAGGGAACTCCCTTTACAGCATTGGAGCCAATCTTAAAAGTTGATACAAAGCGGGGTGCTGTAACTTTGAACCTTTTTAATCCGTGGAGTCGTTTTCTCCACTTGAGCATGTTCTTTGGTGCAATTTGTGGCAGAAAACTGTCTTGTTAGTGGGTACTGTGGGGGACCTTCATTTTAGCTACAAGTTCAACCCAGAAATAGTCTGAGAAAAAGGGGGGTTTGGAACAAATATATTGCTGTCCGCGTCCAAGCCCATACCCCAACGCCTCCATTCGGCCATGCTTTGAACTTCGAGTGTGTCTTCCAATATTTGGCATATTTGACTTATAATACAATAACTTTCTCTCAATGTTTGCTGAGGAAAAAAACATGTTTTTTTGTCAATGAGGTTGCCCTTTTTCTTTCTTTTACTTTTCCCCTCTGCTAGGGGAAATTTTTTTGACCACCTCAGAACCGTGGTCGAGGTTCCCAGATATGACTACGAACCTTCCTTTTGTTCTTTTGGGGTGAAAAAGTGGGGGAAAATTAGGTATTGAACTCTTTATTTGATCCGAAGTATAGAAAAACTCTTATCCACGGAAAACGATTCTGATTCCTATTAATTTTACCACCGGCAAGACGTAAATTCACCTTAAACTGGATGTTGGACATGAAAATTTATCCTCAATACGGTCACCTCCGAAAATTTGAATCAATTGCCAGAATATTTGGTAGATTGACGGCACTTAATCAAGGAGCCTTGATTGAGTATTTTAATTAATTAGCGGACCCTAATTTGTAGAGATTTGTCTCCTCCATTCTTATATAAATACACTCCCTCTAACTTCTTGTAAACACACACTCAGAATTATATTGAATAAGCAAATCGTATAATCCTTCCGAATTTTCTCAATATGATAGATATAAGTCGCAAAATCAAATTACTTTAAATCGTTTTGTCCTCGCTTCTCTCTCTCTCTCGTTATTATGCAATCCCTTTTCCATTTATTTCTACATTAATCACCTTCAACTACCAACTTTGTTACCAAATTGATTGACCACCAAGTCACTGTAACTATGTTTTGAGCGGTAAAATAGTAAACCAGACAATAAGATCTTCCTGCTTAGGATAAAAAAAAAAGACCCAAGCCTCGTGCATACCTATTAGAGATGCTCTCTCTCTCTCTCTCTCTCTTCCCTTTCTTTAAGTGTTTTGTCACTGTGATGAGTTCCTGCGGAGACAAATTGCAGTTAGAAGCCAGCTGGCGGCTTTGTTAAATCACCGAATTGGATATTCAGTCTCAATCTGCATTATTGTGCTTCTTGTCCGCAGGGACAACATGTCGTGTAGGTTACTGATAGAAAGATAATTGCCTCGGACCAGAAATATCATATTATCTCTTATATGGTAATTAAGTATGTAATTATATCGAAAGTGCCATTTAACCTTATAATCAATGATGGGAATTGTGAACCAAATTAGTTAAAACAAAGGTGCTATGATATCTCTAACTAATTAACCTGTTTTATGCGCCTGGTGTCGATCATCTATCATAACTACGAAGGTCCAAAATACTTTCCGACTTTTACAAAGAAACATTACCTGAATTATTTTATAGTAGCAATTAATTAGGAGGGTCTAGTTTACTGTTCAAAGTACGTGATCAGTCCCATCAACTTAAAACTCCATAATTTTGATCAGATTGTGCATGGAAGCGATCTGATATCAGATTGGTACTACAATTGGATAGGAAAACTAAACCAATGAAATGCCTACACGAGACAACAAATCATTCTTGGCTTGATTTGATCCGCTCTCTAGGCGTCTAGAGGGAAGCATCGGCCAAATTTTGTAATTAACCCAATTATATGGATTACAACCAATGCTTATTTTTTACAAATCTTATAAACAAAAATCTACTCAAATTTGTTAATAGATATTTTTTTGTTAGAGAATATAATTTATATTTTCTAAAACAGTACATTTTTTTGGATAAATGGTAATCTAACTAGTATATATCTATAATCAAAGCCAAGATAATCTTTTTCCTAAGCCTTCAATCTAATTAAGGAACAATTTAACCAAAAACTATTAACTTACTCTTGGGACCACCTCAAAATCGCATTACCCCTTAAGAAACCTGCATGACACTAATTATCTGCCTAAAAAGATTATCTTGGTGGAAATTCCAACTTTGACTGTAATGTTTTTAACATTATGCAAGGACTATTATACGAAATTTGAGGTAATTCTTGAGTAGATGGGTCAAATGCCCGCTCTTACCGTGGGGGTTTCCTTTCCCTTTCTCTTTTCGGCGAATATAATTAATATCCCGGAAAACAGGGGTGAAATTAGCAGCGCAACATGTGACACAAGAGATCAGAGCGTCTTTTGGATCCATTGGTGATTGGTCACGGGGTACTGCTTTAGGTCATAGACTTCATTATGTTAGGCCGCGATGGGTCGGTGGTTTGTTCTTAAGATTTGCCAATTCCATGTCTTAATGGGAATTAAAAAAAGAACAAAACTTGATCACGGAGAGCTAGCGGATGAGCCAAAAACACGACTCTTACATTCCCAGAGGCAGTTGGAAGTTTTCCTCCCATCATCATTAAACGACATCCCTCTGTGTAATCAGATAAGCGATCATCTGAGGCTATGGATTAGTTAATATTGTCTGTCCAACAACTTTTACCCATATAACGACGTAAACAATTCCTAGCCTTATCGCTGTTTTTGATAATTTCTTCCCTTGACATTAAAATCACGAAGCAAATGGTCAAAAAGCTGTTGGAAATGGGAATGTACAGAACATGGCGCAGGATGCCGCGCGTATCCATTATGCATCCACAGGGGCCCGGGGTCTATCTCAACTCGACATCCATTAGAATTTTGACCCTTTTCTCTTTGCAATCCCCCACTCCCCTTTATGCAGCCAAAAAGCTTTACAAATGGTGACCCACATTGTTGACATAATTCATACCCCTCCCATCTTTTTCTTTGCTTACATAAATTAATTCGGATCTTCTCGTTCACCCTAACAACCATGAGTCTTGCCCTTTGTTTATAAATGTCATAACCTACTGGTTTAGGGTATATATATATTGTCTATATTCATTCCCTCATCATACCGCACTTTGTGTTTCTTTGTACAGTATGAAATATATGCAGTTTCTGCAATAGCTATCAAAGCTATAGGTTTCGTTAACCTCTATTTTAAAAGCTCTACCTCTCATTGCCGCTGTAATATAAACTACATCACAAAGTATCGACCTTCCCTAGAGAATAAAGAAAAGCTGAACTGATCTAGGGAGGGGAAAAGAGAGGTGGGGGAGGAAGGGGAGAGAACTTTTGGGTAGTCATCTGGTAGCTAGCCGGTGTTTGTGATTACATTCTTGTTTTAGCCTGGTGATTGAAGAATAATGGAAATTGCTCGCAGTCTAGCTCCTTTCGCCATTCCTGCATATTATGTACTCATTCTTCTACCGTTAGTTGGATGTTCATTCCATGAAGTTAACCAGTCCAGCATTCACAAGAGCATCAGACAAATGTCCCACAAGGTAAAGTACCATTTCTTCTTCAAGTTTTCTTTGTCCGCTTCTTTTGATCTTCCTCTTCGTCTTCCTGCTGTCAAGTGTTGTGAAAGACAATATTAACGAACAGCAATTTAAGTCTCTGATCATTTCTGCTGACTGCTTCTATAATTTGTGATCGGCTTTTAGTGTCTGGGAAGTATCGAGGATAACAGTTATTTTGGCCACCTTATAAATTGCAGCTAAGTCCTCAGATGACCGCTGATGTTACCCTTCATGGGGTTCTTCTGTGGGTTTCAATGGGGTTCTTAATGCCAGTTGCGATACTTACTATAAGAATGTCGACAAGTAGAGAGGAGCCACAGCCTACCCGCAGGGTCAAAGTGTTTTTCTACCTCCATGTTATTTTGCAGGTAACCTCTTCTCCCTCCCTGGCTGCCTCTGCATCTAGTTCATGAACATTCATTATGATCAAAAGAAAAACTTGTTGTATATGCCACCTATTTATTACATCGATTTACATCCTCCTAATTTTTTAACATGGCCAAATATTGCAAATTCAGAGCTAGAGATGTAATCATTAAAGCTTTGATCTTTGTTCACACAACATCATCATAAGTCACTTTAACTTTTATAATAGTGTCCAGTACAATTTTTTTCTAAAAAATTCATTTTCTAGCCGACGGTTTAGAACTTAAAATAGCCAAGTAATATCTAATGATTATAGCATGAAAAGCAAAAGAGAATTAGGTACGTCTTCATTAGTAGGACACCAATTAGTTTGCTGTCGCAAGGGTAACGGATTATATAACATACTAAAAGAAGGGCTTACGGCCTGTTCTTTAAGAACTAAGCAAGCTAGTACTCCTATCACATGCATGACACCCCAGATTTGCCTTATCAAATGATTTAATAGCTGGGCAATATCTTTCATGGGCTATGAATTATTAATGTTGCTACTCTTTTGAAGATTCAGATCAATTAAAGAAGGCGGAAATCTTTCAAGTTCTTCCACTTGTGATCATCACTGTATTGTGTTTCTCTAACAGATGCTTTCAGCGCTTCTTGCCACAGCTGGAGCTATCCTGTCGTTCAAAAAGTTTGAGAATTCATTTGATAACAGCCACCAGAGACTAGGTGTAGCACTTTATGGAGCGATTTGGGTGCAAGTCTTGATCGGATTTTTCAGGCCCAGTAGGTAATTCATGCAAATTTTCTCACATTCGCACGAGTTCTTCAGCGAGCGAAGTTGATTCTGATCAATTTATGACTAAGTTTAACCCAACAAGTTACATTTTGACTAAAGTTTTCCTTCCCTTCTCCAGGGGAAAGAAAGCAAGGAGTTTATGGTACTTTGTGCATTGGATGCTTGGGACAATAATTTCGCTGGCTGGGATCATCAACATCTACACAGGCTTAAAAGCCTACAGCAACAAAACATCAAGAAGTACGACCCTTTGGACTGTACTTTTCACAGCAGAGGTCTCTTTCATCGCTTTCTTTTACCTCTTCCAGGACAAATGGTTGTATATGCAAAAGCAAGGTGTGATCTTAGGCAACTTACCAATCACGCTTTCTAATCAAGAAATCCCTGAAAGGCTTAATCAAAAGGAGTTGTTGCCTGAACCATGTGGCAAGCGCAACGCACTGAGGAATTTGTTTGACTGATATGGGCTTCTTTATTACCTTTTCGTCTACCATTTCTCATCTGGGTCGCTCATTTCCCACTTTGTTTTTTGATGCCTGCACTTTATGCTCGCAAAGGAATATATTCCTGGAGTGCATGTATCAAAAGGTAGAGTGCGACTTCTGCATCCAATTTGTCCAAGGATTTACGTTTCATGTGACACACATACTATATAATTATAGTTAAAACAAGGGCATTAGAAAATCAGGGATATATATAGACGATTATAGAGTGCTAATTATAAGATTTCTGTAGGATGCGTGAGATTATCACATTTATAGTGCATGTTGCAGGTACCAGCGCTACAGCTGAATCTTTGTCATGCAAATCCCTAGATCCTAACAATGCAAGTACGACACTCCCAGATACTTAAGAGCACCTTATAAACTGAAGCTGGGCAAAATCTTTCAGGATGAATTAATCTTACGCCCAAAGGAACCTGATATGGAATTGTCGAGTTGACCATCACTGTGTTTCCACGCTGCTTTTACCATTTTGCCTCACCTAAACAATTCCACCATTTACCAACTTGCTCAAGTCCTGAATGAGAAAGTTATGATGTCGTTTCTTTCAGTGAATTGTTTTTGTACTTTGAATGTATAATTTGTATATGCCATCTTGTTGCTTTTGGGATGGTGCACTGTTATAAATACATCTCCCCAAGTATGTATCTAAAATTTGTCCATTTACTATATAATTATAGTTAAAACTTTTTTATTTAGAAAATCAGGGTATATTATATGGAATAGACTGGCGATTATAGAGTGCTTTGTGTGAGAATATTATAAAGTTTGTAATTATAAGCATATTTCTGTAGCACTCTTTTGATGTTAACTCTCGTGAGATTATCACATTTATAGTGTTTCAAATAATATCATGTTGCAGCATATACATCAATACGCATACCCTTCAAAAACCAGCGCTACACTTTTGTCTCGATTATTTCATGAAATATTTGAATCTTTGACCCCAATCATGCAAATAGGGACCCCGCCCTAGATCCTAACCAATGCTTATCCCTCTCACAAGTACGACTTATTAATACTCATGTTTAGCCCACCCAATGAGTTACTTAAGAGCACTATTGCTCAAGTATTAAACAAAAGAAAAGAAAAAAAAGAAGAAATTAAATAAGATGAATAGTTGAAAAGGTGAAAGAAAAGATGATAAGCAAACCTAAGCTTGAATGGCTTACTCCCTAGCCAAACCTAGAACTGAATTATGGAACCTTGTCGAGTGAAAGACCAAGGTACTAGAGAACCACGCCTGTGCCAAATACCATTTTGCCTCACCAATAACAATTAAAGAACCACCATTTACCAACTAGCTCAAGTCAATGAATGTGAAAGTATATGTACGTTTCTTTCATACTTTGAATTGTCATTGTTACTTTGAATGTATAATTTGTTACCATTCTTGTTGCTTTTGGGATGGTGCTTCTGTTATAAGCTATACGTATCTCTCAGGATGATTTATGCTAAAATTTTCAATATGTTTCTTCTTTTGGTATTTTTCTCTTTAATGCACCTTCTCAAGACACTGTCAATTCAATCTCCCAAATATTGCGTAAATCTTACATATCTTGCCCTGGCATTTATCCTAGTCAAGCTTTTTCCACTAGTAAGTGGAAATTACAAAGAATTAAACAGATTACAATAGATATTACAGTTGACCATGGGATATCGTTTGCTGAACTGGTCTAGCCCACTGTATCTTATCCACGTCTGACAACCGGATCTACTTCGGCCCACTGTTGGCCCTTGGTCCACGCCACCCGAGCTTCAAATCCAGCGCAAAAAGGTTTCCACCCTTTCCACTGATGTTAGCTTAGCTGTTGTAACGCGGGTCTTAAGTTGAGCACCCAGCCCAATTATGAACAGAAACGGCATACAAACACTGCACTTCACTTGTTTGAGTAAATGCCAAGCATTGGAGCAATGCAGTTTGATTGAATATGACTTATTCGGCATCTGCGGCATCGTCCCTGTCCGGCGGTCCCGCTCTGGCTCCCTGGATCCTCACGCGCCACTCCTGAGGCGCGTGGATCTGGTGCGCTTAGTGTCTCTTCCTCCTTGTTTGGCCGAGCTGCTCTTTCGTGGACTTTTTTTGTTACAGGTGTTAGTTTGGATCCCCATCTCCGGCAACGATATACGCCGTTCTCGGCGGAGTTGTGTTGTGTTTAAGGTCTTTGGATCCGGGTTGGGTTGGTGGGTCTATAGACCCAAGACCCAATTGGGTGTGGCTCTTGTGGCCTGTAGTGCTGAGACCCTTATAATTTTTAAATTGTTTTATTGCCTTTGAAAATAATGTAGTGGGTCTTTGTACCTCATTTGAAGTTTTGGCTATGGTTGGTTCCGGATTCTGTACTTATATTTTTCCCTCACGTGAAATGAAATCGACCTTTACTTAGAAGAAAAAAAAAAGGATATGATATATGATGTTTTAGTTTTTTAAAAGCAAATTAACTTAGGAACTCAGTGAAACTCGAATATGCATATAATCAGTTCTAAAACTTTGGAACCATTTTCAGAAAGGAGGTGAAGCCTGAAGAATAAATGAGTAATTAGCCTGAGAAACTACCAAGTACCTACGGTGTCCGTGTCCATTTTAGAGGATGATTTGAGGAACTTGAGGCAATTATATCATATGGTGTTGATCCATTGGATCAAATACTGATTGAAGCAGTGGAACATTCCTCCGAGGAGACGACAAAAATGTCCAGACGTGAACAGAGGTGAAGGGTGGTTTTGTAATTTTCCGAGCCATGTTACTCCATCCTCCCTACCCTGATCCTTCGTTACTCGTTGGCTTGAAAGGAAAGAGAGGGAGAGGGAGAGGGAGAGAGAATACTTTCGCAGACTATAGTTAATGGCTTCCCATGACCACCATACCCATGACCACCATCATCACCATGACCATGACCATCATCATGATCATGTTCATACGGAAGGGGATTCAACAACAAAGTCGTGGGTTGGTCCTGATGGGAAGGTGTACCATAGCCATGATGGACTAGCACCACACTCTCATGAACCCATATACTCCCCTGGCTACTTCAGCAGAAGAGCTCCACCACTTGTCACCCGGGATTTCAATGAAAGAGCTTTCACTGTTGGCATCGGTGGCCCAGTTGGCACCGGGTATCTCCAATTTTCACAATTCACAGTCACCATTACACCATGCGTTATTTAGTTTTTGCTTGAATGACAGAGAAATCATTGATTCTAACACAACTTCGTGAACCTTTTAATTTCTGCCTTCCTTTAAGTTCATTTTTTTTTAATAATATCAAAGTTTGTCGTTGAGATCCACATTCATAGGGGGATACCTAAGTGTTTTTTTTTTTCTCAGCTTGGTGAGTTAGTTTAATAGTTTGGCCAAAATCCCAACTGCTGATAACCTTATACAGCACCCAGTTGATTGGTGTTGCATGTCTAAACTACCGGTGCATTGCCCTTTTGCGGGGCAACTATGATACCTCGCACTTAATTTATTTGGGGTTCAATTGTTGATCCAAAGGAAGGAGAAAGAAGGTGTACTTTGGTTGGCAAGGTTATTTGGGGGACAAATAAATTGTTTTATTTGGAATCCGCGCTCCTCTTTGCCTTTGGTGGACTAGCTGACTTTTGACGGCGTGAGAAGTCCTTTATTGAGGATTCAAATATGAGTATTGGTGGGTAGTGTAAGTTGGCATTTGCTGGTACAAGTAGCCATCATGGGAACTGATTTATCTTCTGTTTTCTTCCTCGATTCATCCGAAACGGTTGTGCTCCTGTTCCTTGGACTTCTCTCTTGATATGCTCAAGTGTTTGAGAAGTGTGACATTCGCAATCAAATTGGATTAATTGCTATTACTATCTTCTATTTTATTCCGTCAACATTTTTGTTTGAGCCATTGTGGGTAGCACATTATCTTTCAGGCTCTTAGGGCTTACTTCGGATATTTCGACATTTTCATCTCATAGATATCTTTCTCTTGTCATGTAAATCTGTTAACCAAAAGGGAAAATAGAGATGTTTGCTTTGTTCCTGCCCTGCAATATGATTCTTCCTCCCCCAATCCCCCTCATTCAAAATTTTGTAGCTCATTCCACTTTTGTATGATTGATACATTGTGCATTTGTAGCTTGAATCAAACTCGGTAAATGGCTGCTGATGGATTGGTATTCCATATGGTGCAGGAAAACAGCTTTAATGCTGGCTCTGTGTAAATTCTTGCGGGACAAGTACAGTCTTGCTGCAGTAAGGAGAATTTCTGAAATATTTTAACCGCTTGTTGTCATTTAGGAGATTTGAATTTTTGGACTTGATAGTTGCTGCTCCCGTGTTGAGCCATTTACAACGTTGAGAATGAAATTGCAACTTTTCTGACTCCACCTTTAGCTCTTTGCTGCACATACCCCAACCAAGTAACGGCCAATCTTAGCCAAAATTAAGAAAGAGATAGTGGAACAACGGGAGAAAAGTTACTTTTCATCTTAAATAATTTCTCTGGAATCTCAGTTATAACCCTGCATGGCATTTGATGTTTGTAAAGATCTTGAAGCTTTTGTAGTTCAGCTGTTTCAGGCAAGGCAAGGCTCAGTACGCCACTGTGAGGCTTAACCTACTGGTTTACTTTTCAAAGTGTTAGATGGGCATGCAACACTTATGAAAGATATCTGCATTTATTTTTGTGGTGCAAACCAGGCAGACCTAAAATCATTTCTCCTTGTTTCTTTCTAGGTGCTTTAGATTTCGGACCATTGTGTGGATTTTCTGTCTCTGTACACCCATTCATACCTTTATATGCATCTTGTACTAGACATAAGCCTCCATATATTCAATTCTTTTCTAAGCTGTATTTCATTTCCTAGGTTACTACATACGGCTTTGTACTTCCCTCTCTGTTTTGTCATGGAAGTGCAGAGGTGTTTATCATATTATCAATCATTTGGCTCGTCTTGCATTTGGCATTGCCCGAGATAAGATCAACAGGTTCTTTAAACTATAAGTTTAGAAGCATGAAGTGCAGGCAGGATTCCAGCTTTCCAAGCTAACTTTTGCATACTTTGCAAATGTGTCATTGAGCATGCTAATTTTGACTGAGTAGTCTATTCATGCCCTGACTAATTACTAGGTTGCCATTTTTTTGGAGATGTCAAGCACCCGTGAAGGACAATTCACTACTATTTTTCTCTTGAAGTCATTCCTAGCAGTGCATTCATGTGTCTCTTAAAAAGAAAGAAAAGCTAATATGATTGGCTTGCTCAGTCAATGAGTTTCACATCACCCTGAAATACACGTATATCTACCACTGAAACCATGCTAGACCCTGCACATATTCTGCACTCACAACCAGTCAAGTTGTTGTAATTCCTTGATGTAGGATGACAATAATCGCATCATCATAGATGGGCTAAGAATTACGTAATCTTTTTAGGTGACGAATGATATATTTACAAAAGAGGATGGTGAGTTCTTGGTAAAACATGGAGCACTTCCTGAGGAAAGGATACGGGCTGTGGAAACTGGGGGCTGCCCACATGCTGCAATTCGTGAAGACATTAGCATTAATCTTGGCCCTCTTGAGGAGCTCTCTAACTTGTACAAAGCGGACATACTTCTCTGTGAATCGGGGGGAGGTACCTTTACAGACATGATTGATGTCACAGTAGTTTAATTTATTTGGTGTGAATTGCTATAGAAGTTGGCATGTCACAGGTTAGTCATTGACAATGATGTTCATAATAGAATCCAAGTTTAGAATTAGTTAATGGAAAACATAGCAGTGATGATAAAGTTTGGCAATTTTATCTTCTCCTCCTCTCTTTTTATTTTGAGAGAAAGGCAGGGGGAGTGATGAGAATGGGTCTGATGGTCAAAGCATGATTCATGTTTGAGATATCTCTTAAAAAGAGAGGGTAGAAATTATTTTGACTCTAGATTTATTCAGAAAGTTACACTACTAGTTATGGAGCCTTCTTTGCAATAAAGTTTCTGTTACGAAATAAACTTGCAAAAAAAATTCTTATTCAAAATTGTGCATAGGTAAACACATTTTTCTTATTGAGTCACTTGGCATATTGAGTTTAACGAGAGGAAAAGGTTCAAATATTTACTTGAATTTGTGTTGGTGCAGATAACTTGGCTGCCAACTTCAGTAGAGAGTTGGCTGACTATATCATCTACATAATAGATGTATCTGGTGGTGATAAAATTCCTCGGAAAGGTGGCCCTGGCATCACCCAAGCGGATCTCCTAGTGGGTGTTTTCTTAAATTCATAACTGCTGCTTTGGTTGTGGCAACCACATAATCTGTCAATTATCAATCTTGCTGCCCCATTAGAGATAAAAATACTGGGGGAGTCTGATGAAAATGTATCCATGGTTTTGAATTGCAGGTGATAAATAAGACTGACCTTGCCCAAGCAGTTGGAGCTGATTTGACTGTCATGGAGCGTGATGCACTTCGAATGCGTGATGGAGGGCCATTTGTCTTTGCTCAGGTTGGGTGGAGTACACTTTTACTCCTTTTTTGGTAACCATGTACATAATACGAGCTTATCTGTCCTCTAACTGGGGGGATCGGACAAGTATATTAATCTGTTGTGATCATATAGAATTTGTCCAGTGTGAATTGTTATTAAGAAATGAAGAACAAAACAAGAGGGAGACAAGTAAATTAGAAAGTAAATGGATCATAGTGCACGTAGATTAGGATTGTGACATCTGGGATTGTGCATCTTGCCCTTCAAGGATGTTGTTGGCAAGTTTTGTGGCTTTATCTTCCACCGTCTCTCACTCTGTTAATTATATTCAACTATGTGCTCCATTGCATTGGTAGCCACAGATTTATACGAGGAATGGAATTATTATCAAGGACGAAGCCATGATAATAGGGGCTTGTAGAATATAAGAAAAAGTGATGCCAAGAACCTCTTTTATATGTTGTATATGTGATCCTTAGCATGCGAGGAAATAGGCTTTTATCTCAATTGTGATTGCCAAAGGAAAAAAAGGTCTAAAGAAATAAAACTTGTGTAAAATACCCTACAGAAGCTTTGAATGATCTACTTTCTTTTAACAAACGAGTAAGGTCCTTTAGTGTAAATCTTAATTCTGGAATCTGGTCCATTTTCTGCGAACTAGTCATGCACACTAGATGCAATTTACACATCAAGTCATGCCCTGCTGCCTCCCTTGATGTTAGGAATGTTGTCTTTCCCAGTTTTCATCTTCTCACAGGCACTGGCAGGGTGAGGGTATGGGGATAAAGTCTCATTTTTTTTGGGTGTGATACATAGCAAAGTGCAAAACCCGTAAATGAGACAACATAATCCTCTCTATTATGTCTGTCTTTACTTGCAACAGTATAAAAAGTTTGCATTTATTCGCGCTGTATCGGATTTATAAATGCAGGTGAAACATGGGGTCGGTGTAGAGGAGATCGTGAGCAATGTTTTGCAGGCTTGGGAAGCAGCAACTGGGAAGAAGCGTCGCTAATTTAGGATTTCTGGATGTTGGTTCAGCTAAATATATTGTAATCTTTTGGCGTCGTTTCCATGTTCTTCTCTTCGGATATGAATATCTGCGTGCTATTTGGATTCAGTTCAACTGATAAATGCCTGTCTGCTGGAAAGTAAATTTGTATGGGCAGCATCAAATGAAAACGGCGGTCGTTGCCAATGTTTTGGATACGCAAACTCCGGAAATTGGTTTGAATCTTGTAGTTAAAGAAACGCACTTAAGGGTTCTATTAATCTATTTAGTCGCCTCAGTTACAACATGGTCGCTTTGTTGCTGTTTCGTTGTACACTATGTGCACTTTTCTCATAGCGATGATGTTGCAATAAAAAATAAGAAATAAATACATTTTGCACTCTTCAATTATGGCACCTTGCATGCAAATCTATTATTTTTATCACATTACGTACTAACTATTGATTTCATGATGTTTACATCTTGATAAATTTTTTGATTAATTTGAAGAAAATAATTTTTTGTGCAAAATAATAATTTTACTTTCATAATTTTTGGCAATTATTCATTTTATGATTGTAAAATAGTAATTTTTGGGCAAAATTTTTTTCCTTTGAACTGATAGAATTTTTAATAGAGTGTGTAAAGTGTCTGAAATCAATAGTAATGACAAAAACAATAGATTGAAGTGTAAAATATTAAGACCTTATAGTTGGAGGTTGTAAAATGTATTTAATCTCAAAGAAATAACCTACCTATTCTTGCTTTTAATGTTGTGGCCGAATATAAGATTGTCGTAGATTAATCAGCCACAGATGATTGGAGTTGGTTTTTGACATAATGCATCGTCATGTTAAAAAGCCTATGACTAATAATTTTTAAATAAATAAATTTGAAATTTGTTGCACCTAGCTTGTGTATTAATTCCGATGGATTTGGTTTAGTTAGGAAACGCATTGACTATATTGGAAGTGCAATAATTCAAGTATCGGTTTAGTTAAGAATTTGCTCGCAAGTGGTAAGATTCAAACGTACACCGATACAGTTGGTCTAAATGTGAAAGTTTGTCTTTCTAATTCTGGAACCGGCAACCTTACTACTTTATTAGATAAATTTCTTCGTATCTTTGTCACTGGTGACACTTATCTGTTAAACATCAGGCCCGGCCCACGTTAACTCCAACAGAAGTGATTACGAAGGCGGACAATGTTATGTTTGCCGTTGGCATATGAGGCCCAGCCCACGTCCTCCGCCGCTCTTAATTGTGCAAAACGAATTTCCCTTTCCTTTCACCCAGGAGAGAGAAGAAGTTAAGAACTCCCTATAATAGCAATAGGAGAGAAAAAACCAGTGGCAACGTGCCCTTGAAAAATCGGGATTTTGATATCGGAAGAGAATGGGGGAGGAGGGGGATAGGAAGAGGAGGGTGGTGGTGGAGTCGCTGGGATGGCTGACAGAGTCGTCGATTATGCCAAAGAAGCACAGGGCCATAGAAGGGGTGGGTCCCTCCTCCATCATGGAACTGAAGGCCCACCTCTACAAGTCCCAGGAGGAGTCCAAGAAGACCAAGGAACTCGGCGGCGTCCCCGACTCCGTCACCGTCCACCGCGCGAAGCCAAAGATCTCCGCACACGATCCCCTTTCCGCCAAGAACTCCGGCGTCCAAGCCCGCGCCCTCAAGTACATCTCTCTCCCTCTCTCTATAGCTCTGTGTGCGCGCGCGTTAATTCCCGTTTCTTTGTCTAATAATTGGATATTATTTATAACTTTATTTTCTGTTGGTCTGTTGGAGTTGAGAATAAGAAAATCATGTTAAAAGGGCAGTTTTCTTCAGTAGAATTAGGGCTGTAACTTGTTGGGTAATTTGTTTGTTGGTGAAGCTTAAAGTTCATTTGTGTAGGTAATTGAGGAGGAAACTCGTATGCAACGCCTTCATTTTTTTTTTTTTGGTTGGATATGAGAATGACCGTAGTGAACTTGCAATGGTGTTCTTGAGCTTACTTTTGTTAGCAACCGTCATCTTATGTCTTGCACAATCGAGAGTATTCCTGTACTTATTAAAACTTCCCCCCACTCTTGGACGATACTACTGTTAAAATTGGTGTTGGAACTATATATATTGCTCCTCTTAAAAGAGGAGGGGGGGGGGGGACATTATTGAATTAAGATTTATAGAGTTTTGAGTCTCTGCGTGCATTTATAAGAAAATTTCGAGTAAAATAATTATGGAACTTTCTAGCAGCAACCTATATCAGCTTATGATTCTTCAACCTTTATCAACTTATGATTTTTCACTCATTTCTTTTAAAGTCCAAAAGAGTGGAGGTAAGGGATGACATAGAGTGGTGTCCTCAAGTGTCCAACATGTCACTCTTCTTTAATTTTGCTTTCCACTAAGTTGAATCCTATTTTCATGCCAAAATCTAGGGACAAACTTGAGCTGAAAGCCGTGAAAGATGGATCAGCCAGCTATGCAGCATTGGAGAGGAAGGCCAAATTGTACAATAAGCTAGCGAGGGGAGAGCTATCTGATGAGGAAGATAAGGAGAAGTATTGTGTGGATTTCTTCCGCAAGAATATTGAGGAGGATGAGCCGCATCTGACTCAGGACCAAAATTCTACTTCTATGGTCCCACCGGAGAATGGAGATGGTGATAATAATGCTTCTTTCTTGTTTACCACAAAACCTGTGGGGCTTGGGCGAACAGCTGGAACTCTAGACAATGATGAGCACAAGCGTTTTGTGAGGTGAGGGTTTTGGTCCTTTCTAGTGTATTAATTTATGTTTTAGCGACCTTATTAATAGATGTGAGACACAATGTTGAACGGTTTAATTCACAGTGGCAATGGCTGATTGGGGCTGGGCCTTTGGCAGTTTTAGTCATGATAACCATGTATTAGGATGAATTTATGTTGGTCAGTACTCTTATTTTAACTTGTTTCTTCAGGTTTGTTACATGCCACCCAGCCTATTAATCATTTAGTTAGATCGCAGCATTTGATTTAACTACACTGGATACTAGGTAGTCGGGATAATTGAAGATCAATATTATTCTAATTTTCTGGTGGCATGGGGGGAGGGAGAAATCCTTTCAGTTGATTACACTGTTAGTGTTAGTTTCCACTGCCCGTTAAGTTGAACTCTCTTACCTTTAATTGAGACCCTTGTATTTGTCCTGTAAATCAATTTTGGCCATCTTGCTTAAATAGAACTTCCTTAAAAAAGACACAATACACATGTACTGACATGCTAAATTTTAATTAATCTTGGAAATATGTACCGTTATATGTGTTTCAGGCTAAAGATAAAGGCTCATATGGGATATAGTTGGACTCACATGGATTTTAGGCCAAATCCCGTAATAAAACAAAATAATTTTATAAATGGAGGAGCAAGTGGTATATAAATCTTCAATAACAGCTAAGAGATCTCCATTACTAATTGTCTACATTCTTTGATTTGTTTTTGGCCTTTGGGCAAAATATGTTCTGTTTGTGTATTTGCCGAGTCTCATTGCCTGCTTTATTACGAAAACTCTTACCTCTACCATATGACCAAGGCTCATCACATGATTTTTGTGATTGTGGTTTCAATCAGGGAAGTTCATGAAGAAGCAAATCAAGCTAGAGAGAAGGCTTCCGAGCTCAAACTGCGCAGGCAAGAGCAAGCAGCAGCTCGTCGTGAGAAATTGAGACAGACATATTTAAGGAAAAGACTAGAGAACCTGAAATCTGCATCCAGTGCAGAACAGACATGATCAGCAGAGGGTGAGGATCCAACTATTTTGTTAGCTTATGTTGACTCTTCAAGCTGACGCATGTGGACCCAGTTTCTGGGCCCCTTTCTTTGGGTTCCCGGTGAAGAATACATTTTCGATGATGGCATCCATCGCTTCATCAAACCGAAAAAGAACTAGGTTGTGTACAGGATAGGGTTTCTTATATGAATTGGTATGTTTCAATTTTTCTGTCTGACGTCCTGACCCTAGACTTTTACAGCCTCATTCTCCTCTGTTGTAACTTTCCCACCGCACTTCGTGTTGGGAGTTTGAAGGTTTGGTTTACTTTTAGGAAAACCCCGCCTCGACAACAGATTCTTATCAATTGATGCATCTCTGTACACGCAACTTGATATATCTTATTCAACTTTGCCCGCCTAGAGTGAATTGCAGGTTTAATTCTGGTGCTATTGGTTTCAGATACTCCGTCGGTTATATTCTTGCCTTGAGCGTTAAGAACCCCAGAATGGTCCTTAATATGCTTGGGCACTAAAACAAACTAAACAGAAAGTTCCTTCTCCCAACTTCCAACCTCTGGGAAAATAGAAAATGAGTATGGTCATAAGATTTGGATTCGGCCTTATCACGTGTTCATGATTTGAGAACTTTTGGACAGGCATTCTAAAAAAAATCACATAATTTTCCTATAATATCTTCCCAAATCTTTGCAACACATTTTCTGGATTGTGTTTTTCTCACTCAGGTCTTAATATGGAGTTTCTGAGCCTTGCAGGAAAAGCGATCTGAAATTAGAAGAAATAACAGGCCAACATCTATAACAAAATCTCGGAAAGAGGAAGCGGCCAACGGGCAAGATTGTGAGCGTTAACGTTAGAACTCCGGGAGTATAGCTACAACAAAAACTAGAGAAATCCTACAGACAAGATTTTGCACGAGAAATTGTCGATTCAATCCTCCACGAGCAGACTATAATCGGCTTACAGAGGGTATCAATGACAACCATCGAGTCCCCCTCAAATTTTAGGGCATGACCTTAGTTGCTCTTGGTTGTATGAGGGTTTCCTTAAGGAGACTCTCTATGTTGTTTTTTGTTGTAAGACTCTTTTATCCCTGTCATAATATTTGGGTACACGAATTCTAAACCAAGAACAAAACGCAGATTTTAAGAGAGTTCTGCAATTCCCTTTTCACATGAAAAGTTTTTTTCTATTTGGACACTACGTGAAAATGGTAATTTTTGTCTGAACCCATTTAGAGGACCAGAACTGAGTCTGGCGCCTTAGACCACTCGGCCATCCTGACTGACGAGGTTCAAAATTATAAACTTATAGTAGTAATTTACCATTGAGTTACTGTCAGAAGTGGGATGTTGAACCCATCATGCCCTGTCGTTAGATCGGACGAAACAGAAACTTGAGTCTGGCGCCTCTAGACCAACTCTTGGCCATCCTGACTGACTGGATGAAAGGATTCAAAGTATTGAAGCATTAAAACCTAGTATACCTTTAATATGAAGGAAATAATAATATAAAAGTGATATCCACAAAAGACGACTCCGCTGGGGATCGAACCCAGAATCTCTGGTTCCGTAGACCAGCGCCTTATCCATTGGGCCACGGAGTCCTTGTGATTGACAGTTATGCTGCCAAAACTTATTATTTGTTTTCTTTGGTGCAGTTACAAATCTTTGTTGGCAATGGTATGGATATTGTGTCAACCTGGAAGTCACCTCGGTGACATCGATGTATAACAATAGTGTTCTTTTTATTTGTGTCAAAATTATTGTCCCCCCCCTCCTGGATTTTTGTTATTTCTATATATATATATCTAGTAATTGTTGGCGACATTTAGATCTACTTCTGGTCGATTGCTTAGAGCCTGCATATTGTTCCAAGAGAAGATCTAGACGTACTAGACAAATTCAAAATGCACTTTCACATAATCATTTGATAACCATTTGGGGGGTCGTCAAGGCAGGAAAAACGTCCGAGTAGATGAATTCCAGCCAAAGAAGAATTAATTATAATTTGCATGCAAGAAAATTTATCGAGAAATATATGAGTCATATTTCTGGAATATTCAAGCTGTAGTCATTCTTTAAAAAAAAAAAAACAATAATGTATCCGATCGAGCACTTGCGTTGAATGTACTTAGGTGAATTCCTCCCCCCTCTTCTCTCTCTCTCTCTCTCTCTCTCTCTCTCTCTCTCTCTCATGAGTTAAATTCAATATAGTTGAGATGGGTTGCTAGTTCGATGAATTCAGGATCAAGTCTACACATTTTGAGAGAGGAGAAAAAAAAACGCTGTAAACGCTACGCCATTGTACACCGGCTGATCACGACATCATGTTTTTCATATTTAGGTATAGATCTCAAACTCTGATACGGTAGTGTTCAATCTGCAGACTGAACACCACCGGCACCATATCTGCCATTTCTGTGCTACATCACTAATATTGCACGAGAACTCAAATATATAAAGACAGCTACGCTAAACAACACGACAGACGCACACATGGCTGACATGCATGATACAAATGCCAAAACAGAAACCCACCTAAACCTCTCACTACTATTTCTCCAGCTCTAGCCGTTCCGGTTCCGCCACCTTCTTCTCCGCCTCCTCCTCCTCCTCATCCCTCGACGCTTCCTTAATACTGAAAGAAAGAGATTCCCTCCTCATCAGGAACCTGGTCGGTGGGACATTTGAGCATCTATTGGTCGATTGCTTAAGATGCGATAGTGTGTAAAGAGAAGACTGAGATTAAAATTCAGATTGCACGTTCACGAAATTGATACCTCATTTGGGGGGGAAGGCAGGAAAAACGTCTAGAATTTTATAATTTGCATGCTCCAAGAATACAAGCTTTCCTTTCAAAAAAAAATAACAACATTAATGAAGACGGAGAGACGTTGAAAAAATTGGAATGAGAAATTCAAAAGGGAGATGGGTGTAGTTGAATCAGGATCAAGTCTCCTTTTCGAGAGGAAAACGCTGTAAATCTGCCATTGTGCACCGGCTGATCACGACATCATTTTTTCATATTTAGGTATAGATCTCAAACTCTGATACGGTAGTGTTCAATCTGCAGACTGAACACCACCGGCACCATATCTGCCATTTCTGTGCTACTCACTAATATTGCACGAGAACTCAAATATATAAAGACAGCTATGCTAAACTTCCATGATGCAGAGATGGCTGAGCATGCTTGTACAAATGAAAACAGGTCCCACCAATTCCTCCCTCTATTTCTCCAGCTCTATGATTCCGGTTCCGGACCTTCTTCTCCGCCTCCTCCTTTCCTGATCCCTCGACGCTTTTAATACTGAAAGAAAGAGATTCCCTCCTCATCAGGAACCTCCCGGTCGGTTGACCCATAAGTGGAGCAGCCCCTGGGGCCTACCGGATCTTTTCCCCCTCCAGACCTGCACCGTGATGCACTGGATCGGATTATCTAAGGGCTCCGACGCGTCCCCTCCCTTCAGAACATCGCACAGCAAAACCCTAGCGCTCCCCACCGGCTTTTCGAGCACGTGGCCGTGAGAGTATATATCTACGTTCAACGCTGCCATAACGTCACTCTCCGGCAAGCCCTCCTTGAACCTCACAGTCACCACCTCGTTCCACGTCGGGTTGGTACCGCCGTGCTCGTCGACTTGGGTCTTCGTCACGTGGTCCCTCTGAACGTAGACCACCGCATAGGTCCTCATCTTGGTCACGTGCTTCACGTTTTTGAGGTCCTGGGCCGAGATTATCAGCACCTCTATCTCTCTTAGACGCAGTGGCTTTGTTCGTCGGTAATCTGAGGTACTGTAGTCCATGTCAAAGAAATGTCCGGAGCTACAAGGGTCAAGCTAATTAATCTATAAGGCCGATGAGGCTTTGTTTATAATTATCCAAAAGAACAAAGAGAAAAAGTGGGGGCAAAACGGATATTGAAGCATTTTTTACTCTAAAGTTATCGCAAAAGGGGCTAATTTTAAACGGGTAAATAATGTAGAAACATCCAAACATTAGTGCGCAGAATCAAATTAGGCTACTCTTCCTGTTAATTCATCTCCTTGAGGTTAATTATATGCCGACAAAGTATGCCAACGTGGCAATACGAGGTAGACGTGTCAGTTACCCCTGCACGCATGGCCAGTTGCAATCTGGATCATCTAGAACTTTAGTAGCAAACCCCCGCAAGTTTAAATAGTAGTACAAGTTTTATAGGTGTCAATGATCTGCATGTATGGTTTATAAAAAGATACCAACAATACTAGTATAAGGTATAGAGCTGAGGGTAAAAAACCACGACTGCAAATTAAATTCCTATAGCCAGGGACGAAGCTATATATGATTCAAATATTGGGGTGCCGGTTTGATCACTATAGTAGAATTTGGGAGGCCAAAATACAGAAATACAAGACATTTTTTGAAAATACATATTTTTTCCCACGAAATTTCTTCTTTGGCTGATTTTGGGACGACCTATAATTAGGTGTTTTTTTAGATTAATCACCCTCACTTAATTGTATATATTATAAATGTGAGTGGTTAAGTTCAAAAGAATATTAGTTATGGTCATCATTAAATAGGTCTCAAGGTGTAATATCAATGTGTTGCACAAATATTTTTTAGTTATTTGTCTGTAAAGAGCAGTGCTGGCTCAAGGATAAGGTAACGTAGGCTGCTACCAAAAGCTCTATTAACAACCTTGGAGTAAGGCTGCAGAAAAATTTCTGTCGGAATCCGAAATTTCGATTTCGCATCCGATTAAAAAGGGTACCTGAAGAGATCATCATATATATGGGGATCCGATTTTCTCCTCTCCTTTACTCTGTTTTTATTTTTTGGTTGTATGCGTATTGATTGTATTAGGATGTTTATCGAGGTTTCCTAATAGAACAAAAATTCGTTTATTTGTATTTTGGTTGATATCAAAATATCAACCAAAATTCGTTTATATATATTCTTAAAAAAATAGAAGCAAAACTGTTCAAAGTAAAAAAAAGAAAAAAAGAAAAAAGAAAAAAAGAGAGCTATAAGAATTATTTGTAAATAAATTTTAAATATTTTATAATAAAATAACAAAATTACAAAGTTTAAAGAATTTATATTAAAAAAATTATGTTATATAGCCTTAGGCCTCCATTGGATTGGGCCCTGGTAACGGGTTCGTGCTCAAACTAATATCACAAACTTTAAATCTTTTCATTAAGCGGTCCATGTCCAATTACATGTTAACTATACAAGCTGGCCACATTTTGGGGGTGTTTGTTTGCCAAAATTTTAGAGAATATTCTCGAAATTTTAAGAATTTTTATTTTATTAAAATTTATTGGGGTTTGTGAAAGGTAGAGTGTATATGTGTAAAAGTTAAAAATTTTGGAGTGTGTTTGTTTTGCTGAAAATTTCCATGTTCCGAAATATTGGGAAAACAAACGTCACCTTTGAGACTTTGCCAGAAGTTTATGTTGCGAACAAGTGCATGAACAGGCCCGCAAACACACATACAAAACGATCCGAAGTAAGGCACGTGAACATTGTCGCATATATACTATTAAGTTTTGGTCAAGGTATTGTTAATTTGTATTCTAAGGTCATCTTGCTGGATTGAGAAACTTTGTAACTCATTGTTTAGCTAATTATAAAATCAAATTTGCAAAGATACTTAAATTAAATGGCCCAATTCAAAAAGAAAAAGACACAACGTGCAATTAAATCCTGTAAGACTCGTACCGCCAATAATTGACACAGACAACATTGCATGTTAGAGAGGATATTTGTTCCATCATTAATGAGTTCTATATTTAGTCTAGGAAAAAAAGCGCATACACCACATCAAATAAGAAATTATATTGGTTTTTTCATTAGGTCTTGTGACATGTTAGATGTCCTTTTATCTTGGATCTAAGATTTTCTAGATTTTTCACTCAAACTTTACGTTAAAGTTTTTTAAGATCTCAGTTAATTTCTTTTACGTAAATAGGTTTAAATTTTGCTACTCGCGAGCATATGACGTAATTCATGTGACGGACAATGAGTTCTATTAATTAGATTTTCATGGATAAGGGAGTTTCAAAATCTCTCTCTCGTTTAACTTTAAAGCTACTCAACCCATAAAGGAAAAAGTAATAATATTGATACATTCTGTAGCCAGTCCACATGGGGCGCAGTAATGCTCGGAGCAAGATTTTCTCACGATTCTCACCTACGCCGCACTAGTTGTACGTTCTATACAACTTGATGCACATATTGGAACCGAGTCAACCTGCAGCATTCTTGTTTTGGCCAATTTATTGAAGTTTCTGAATACGAGCTAGGTACTGCATTCCACCTTGACAACAAATTGTTGGATAATATAACTTCAATAATAAAATAGAATAAATACACATTTCACCCTTAACTATAAGAGTTTTGATGAGTTACACAATAAATTATCTGCTTTGACGCAATATTTCCTCAAACTACCAATCTTAGATACTATGCACCCGCGATTAAATTTTAGACCAAAATGATGAATGATGTCATTAATTTACTTTGCATATGTTGAGGATATTGTTATCAATTTATTAAGTTATCCGGATATTATTGTCAAACAGAGGACTCAAAATAATTAACATTGATAGTTAGAAAGTGTAATGTGTCAAAAAGATTTGTCTTCTCGCTCTAACCTCGTTCTATTAAAATGTACTATGTGTTAGGTCTACCTATTTAGAGAAAGTCTAATCCATTCCTAAGGGAGAGTGATTTTATTTTGGGGTTGATTTCACACCAAAAAAAACTATATGAAGAGTTTAGTCCTTTCGATGGGTTTAGAATTTTTCTTTCTTCGCTCCTCTCTTGGGTTTAGTCCTTCCATATTTGGCAGGATTTTTTCAGCCCATCCGGAATTTTGTTGCTAATTTCAAAGAGTCTAATTGGTAACTAGAGCGAATGCAAAGAGAGTACGTCTCCCTTTAACAGAAGCGAGGAACGACCCGACCATTTCCATCTCTGTAGTACTACGGTAACATCATTTGTTTTCAAAAGGGACGAAAATGCTGCATCAAGATTGGAACCCCCTATAGTTGCTACAGGTAGAGGATGATCTATCGGGTTCATTTTCTTCAATAAACAGCTGAATAATGGCTACAAGAAATGTCAAAAAAGGCCTAGAAATACAAGGATTTCGACTCTGTATACGAATCTAGAAACGTGACAGTCTCACAATATCACATGGGTAGCTCCATTTCTATTAGAGGAAATTAATTAAGTTGGGCCAACAACTTAAGACTAATGATTGGCATGAGAGCACAAGAGACATCCCAGCGATCGAGCACTGTTTCTAGGCAAGACATCACCAACTCACCCAACAAATTCTATCTGAAATGGATATCCACATGCTCCAAGCTGGTAAGCCTCATCATAATTAGCAAAACTTGCCTGGAAAGATTAGTCTGCCCGGAATGTGGAATGTACCACCTTGGGTTGAAAAAAGTAATGGAATTAGTGAGACAAGTGCACTCCCGGTGCATCCCATCCATTGCAAGTGCGGTAGCACAGTTAGTCCAGGCTGGTACAGGTATGGTGGAGTCAAAAAAATAAAAGATTATAATGAAAGCCCACCTTCTTAAAAATGATATTGTTTGTAGTTAATCCAACATAATTAGCTGGAAGATTCCTATCATCTCCCAAAACCCTCCATATAAAGACTGTTTATGCACTCATGTTTCCTCACTAAAATATCAAAACCAAACTTCTACACTTTCCTTAGAAGTTAACTCCTACTTGTTCTTAATCTTTTGGCCCCTATTCTCCCCTACCTGTTTTTAGTTGTTTGAGAAGTACTGGGAGATGGAGGCTTGCAGATTGACCATGCTTTTGACCATCTACGTTGTGGTTCTTTTGGCTTGTGCTGCTTTCAGAGCCACAGTTGCTCTTGAAGACATCGGGGCAATAGCGCCATCGCCGACAATGGAAAGTGCCGGAGCAGCTTTGGGTGTTCCTGCTGCACTTGCAGCCATGGGTGTACTAGCTGCTTGGTTCTTCTAAATTGTTTTTCTTTGTGTTTTGGGTGTTCCTTTGTTTGTTGAAATCTATAATGGGCTGTTTCTTCATTTGGATTTTGTAATGAGTTTCTCAGTTCTCACTATTTTGAAATAATTACTATCATGCTCTAGTTCTGGAAACCATGCATGTGGATTTTATGTTCCCTACCAAACAAGGGAAATGTTTTCCAGATATATGACCACAAATCAGTTTTGTTTCTTAAACAATGGCGCATAGTACTTTGGCCGGGGCAAGAAATTTAGACACTACAAGTCCTGCCTTCTTTAAATATACTATTATCTGTACCTCAGTTTTTTTTTTCCACGGCAGCAACCTCAAGTGGCGCAGCCAAACAATGGATTTTCTACACCTCCATTCTCGTATGAAGCAGCTAATTAAGGCTAAAAGAACATCCACCGGAAGTGAATCAAGTACACAAGCCATGGAAGTTTAATTAACTTTTGAGCACATCTCCAGACAGAGGGTATAAGCTGTAGGTTTGAAGTGATCACCAACCCAACGGAAATTAACTCACTTTCTAGGACCCACTAAAAGATTCGTGCCTATGATCCCCCCCTCTTGGCTCTTACAGATCATATTAGTTACGTTTCTAATGTACCAGCATATTCTTTACTCAAATCGTTTACCACCAGTACAACCACCATACAATACGAGGTAATCAAATGGCATGGGACCACTTCTTTTCCTTGTAGAATCTTCCTCAAATCCGATGGAATCAAGCTTTCAAAATTTTGCCCTTCAATATCATATTATGAGGACCATTCAGTGGCATGGATACATAGCATCTACTCATGACTACTTCCTACGACTCAGGTCCCCTGGGCCTTCCATTGGATCCTATTCCTTATTTCTTTCCAACTTCCACCTACTATCTTCCCTATATCACATGATCCGTTGACTGTTTTTCCTGGTTTTCTGTTCAGGATCAGTGTTAAATGTATGTTTTAATTCAATGCAGTCAATGGGCCCTAACTCATAATTTAGCATTAGGTTTCTCAATATGTTTAAATATTATGTGTCATGGAAGTCAGATCTATTCTCAAAGAGAATACCAGAAAACGAATTTGGTACTTATTTTACCATTATATATGGCATATTCATCAGAGGAGATATAACACCACTATGCTAATATTAAGAAGAAAATACAAATATAAACAGGAAAAAAACATGTGAACATAAATCAGCCAGCAGAAACCAAGAAATCAGAAAAAGAATTTGGCCCACGTGATGTTCTGAATTTTAAGATTTCACCGTTGCTTAATGGAACCAAAAAGATCCTCATAGGAATGCTTAGGAGCATCAGCACGAGCAACTATCTCCACGACTTTGTAAGATGCTTCAGGATGGACTAAAGCCTCAACAGCAACTTCTGCAACCTGATCTCTGGATATGGTACCTTCATAAAGAGTGTCCTACAAAGAAAGGGGAGGACACAGAGAGAGAGAGGAGAGAGGAGAGAGCACAAGAAGCAACTGAATCTTAGTATGTGGGGAGTAGAAAAAGAAGTTCCAAGTCTCACAATCTATGCCATTACCTCTGGCTCCATAACTATATTTCCTGAAGGCGGTTCATTTCTCAACCCACCAGGCCTTATTATTGTGTAGTTTATGCCAGACTTCCTGATATGTTGTTCTGCCTGAAGCTTTGCAATTAAAGTGAGTCCAAAGACGTTGAGAAAGATGTAAGCTGGATTAAGTATCTGTCCCATTGCAGCTCCATTGACTAAAATTGAACTGATAAGAATGAATCTGTTCACACCTAGTTTACGGCATGCTTCAACAAGGTTTACTGTTCCAAAATTATCAACCTGCAACATCATTATTTTCAGACAGGAATACTTGTACAATGAACACCAGAAAAGAAACAGGATCATGTGCAACACTAGACCATCAACTATCAAAGGCTTCATAGAAGACATCATAAATATCAAGTATAGATGAGGCTCGAATTCTGTAATTACGAGTCCTCATTAGACTAATCGACAGTGTAGCCACTGTCACTCAGTATCTTAACACTCAAATAATAGTAGTAAATTTTTTAAAGTTAGAGAACAGTTGCACTGTAACTTTGGTTGGTGTAATTTAAAAAAGAAGTTTTTCTAATAATAGTAGATATACGTTAAGTTTGTTTTTTGGGTAAGAAAACCAAACACACTTCTTAACATAGAAGTATATGTTAGGTGTACTTTTCATTAAGGAAGTAATTCACAAAACTTAACATATATATATATTCCTATTAATTTAAGGAAATTGTTCTAACTTGCAAAACGATGCACTACTGGAAAAAAGATTACAATAATAAATCCCAGATATTTCTACAAAGATAAATTTTGCTCAAGTAGAGGATAGATGAATTTTAAGTCTCAGTTTGGTGTCCAAAACATATAGACGAATCCGTGTTAAGAAAATGTCAATAAATGTAAAGCAATAATGATTACTTGAACTTATAACGTGTACTGAGAATAATTATGTACTCAATTCCTACATTGAGAAAATTTTTAGACTTTGTTTGCCAAATGCGAGAAACTCAAACTAACTGAGTAGTAAAGAATAATTTGAAAGTTGAAGCCTCAGGGCATCAGAAAGACATGCGGAAGGACCAAGAAATCCAAGTTATTGGACTAGAGTTTTGCTTAGTTGTTGATGTGAGGCGAGATCTTGATGGAGGATAAAATGCACTGCCTTATACTCCATGTAAAATCAATCAACAAGCTGCTGAAAGACTTACTTTTAGCAGCATCCAGCAAAAGTTGACAAGTAATGTATTATTCTATTAGTAAACTGAATCAATCAAATAGACTAAGAGTTATTTGTCTTCTTCAGCTGTTCTGTCCTTACAGTATACAACAGCAGCAGCAATGTGGAACTCAATTACAGGGAGAAGTTATTGTATAAAAATAAGTCGCCATTCTACTTGAAATTTATAAATCCAGAGGATGGAAAGGAAGAGTAAAGACAATGACGAAGAGCAACACATTTTTTTTCCCTGTAAGTAGTCATGAAGGAGCAATACTAGCCTCTGGATTCTGTAGGATCCAGAAAAATAAAATCCAATCATGGAGAAAGTGGCATTCCCATCAGAGAAAAGCAATATGCCTTTAAATTGACAGGTTTCTTTTTAACTCCACCATAGGAAGGATGTTTGGCGTGCATGGGACTAGCACTTGTACAGACCATTGCTGTCTGACTTTCCATGGTTTGGGTGTCAGTGTAGTCTTGATGAATTTTAGGTCTAAAATTACATTTACCATTTTGTAAATCAAAAGAAAGCTCATCAATCTACTTCAATTCTGAGTCAGTAATTTTCAAATTTTAATATTGAGGGCCTTTTCTCTAGTATGCTTCCATAATGAATTATATTTTACAGCATTCCAGTACAAATAATGACTGTTGAACCTAAACCACCTTTCTCACAACCCTTTCACTGCTTGAAAAACAATATCACTGGAAACCATCTATTAATTGAGACAATTAGTCTGGACTCGGGCACAATTGCCTTTTTCAACAAGATAGTATCTATGCAACTGGAAGGTTACAAAAATCTGTTGGTAAACAGCAATGCTGGAAGACAAAATAACGCACGAAAACAATAGCTATGCTGTTCAAAGTCAACATGAAAGGAGCAAGTAACATGCGAGCCATTGTTAGCCCCGTTGGAAAAGTGTTTGGCAAACAAGGTTGTATGGCTCACGAGCCGTGCATAAATCTAATTCGTTTCTTAAGGCATAGTCTTTGCCAGGAGCTGATTAAGATTTTACATAAACAAGCAGCCTTCAGATTACAAAAACAGGGCAGTATTATGAACGATGGGTCAACGTAAACATGAAAGTGGCTACAAAAGGCCACGCGAGGACAGATATACTTATAAATTGCATAGGCGCAAAATCAACTGACCTTCCATGGAGTAAACAAATCCCAGCCCGGCCTAAAGCCAGTAGCACATATCACAGCTTCTGAATCATCACCAACAGCATCTACTAGCCTCTCAGAACCCTCCGTTACATCCGCTTTCACCTGCACAAGATAAAACCATGACAAGCCTCTCAAAAGATTTGGCCAAATTGAATACAGAATTCAGTTGTGCTCAACGCTTGCACTTCAACCATCCCAAAAAACTCACAATTTGAAGGGCCGGTCATGGGAAAGCATAGTTTTGGCCTTTTCAACGTCACGAACCCCGGCTTTCACCTGAAAACCCTTTGCCAGCAGCTGCTCCACAATCCTTTTCCCAGTACTTCCGGTCGCTCCAGCAACAAAAATTTTCTTCTTTGCATTTCCATTGGGCCCTGATTGCTGTACCACTTCCTCTGTAATTTCAGCTTCTTCCATCTAACGTCAATGGATGGCAGGCCCAACAACAAGTTAGAAAAGGCAACAAACAGGTTTCAGTGAACCCATTTTCCTCCGCTAGTTTGTAAGGAAAAAAGGGAAACTACAAGGAAAATCAAAACGAAACTTTCTTTTCTTTTCTTACATTTCCTAGACAAAGAAAGGAATGCGGTCCTTTAGTGTGTGCGTGCGTGTTCTTGTTTTACCTTTGTGGAATAGAGGAGGGAGAAAGACTTAGACTTGGGATTGGAGAACGGAAAGAAGGGGATGGGTTTGTTGGAATGTTGAGTCCAGAGACTGATGAGGTCCTGAGAATCAGAGGAGCAGTAGTGGCCATTGCTCCAGAGGATGGAAAGGAAGAGTAGAAAAAGAAGTTCAAGTCTCACAATCTATGCATTACTCTGGCTCCATAACTAATTTCCTGAAGGCGGTTCATTCTCAACCACCAGGCTTATTATTGTGTAGTTTATGCCAGACTTCCTGATATGTTGTTGCTGAAGCTTTCAATTAAAGTGAGTCCAAAGACGTTGAGAAAGATGTAAGCTGGATTAAGTACTGTCCCATTGCAGCTCCATTGACTAAAATTGAACTGATAAGATGAATCTGTTCACACCTAGTTTACGGCATGCTTCAACAAGGTTTACTGTTCCAAAATTATCAACCTGCAACATCATTATTTTCAGACAGGAATACTTGTACAATGAACACCAGAAAAGAAACAGGATCATGTGCAACACTAGACCATCAACTATCAAAGGCTTCATAGAAGACATCATAAATATTAAGTATAGATGAGGCTCGAATTCTGTAATTACGAGTCCTCATTAGACTAATCGACAGTGTAGCCACTGTCACTCAGTATCTTAACACTCAAATAATAGTAGTAAATTTTTTAAAGTTAGAGAACAGTTGCACTGTAACTTGTGTTGGTGTAATTTAAAAAAGAAGTTTTTCTAATAATAGTAGATATACGTTAAGTTTGTTTTTTGGGTAAGAAAACCAAACACACTTCTTAACATAGAAGTATATGTTAGGTGTACTTTTCATTAAGGAAGTAATTCACAAAACTTAACATATATATATATTCCTATTAATTTAAGGAAATTGTTCTAACTTGCAAAACGATGCACTACTTGAAAAAAGATTACAATAATAAATCCCAGATATTTCTACAAAGATAAATTTTGCTCAAGTAGAGGATAGATGAATTTTAAGTCTCAGTTTGGTGTCCAAAACATATAGACGAATCCGTGTTAAGAAAATGTCAATAAATGTAAAGCAATAATGATTACTTGAACTTATAACGTGTACTGAGAATAATTATGTACTCAATTCCTACATTGAGAAAATTTTTAGACTTTGTTTGCCAAATGCGAGAAACTCAAACTAACTGAGTAGTAAAGAATAATTTGAAAGTTGAAGCCTCAGGGCATCAGAAAGACATGCGGAAGGACCAAGAAATCCAAGTTATTGGACTAGAGTTTTGCTTAGTTGTTGATGTGAGGCGAGATCTTGATGGAGGATAAAATGCACTGCCTTATACTCCATGTAAAATCAATCAACAAGCTGCTGAAAGACTTACTTTTAGCAGCATCCAGCAAAAGTTGACAAGTAATGTATTATTCTATTAGTAAACTGAATCAATCAAATAGACTAAGAGTTATTTGTCTTCTTCAGCTGTTCTGTCCTTACAGTATACAACAGCAGCAGCAATGTGGAACTCAATTACAGGGAGAAGTTATTGTATAAAAATAAGTCGCCATTCTACTTGAAATTTATAAATCCAGAGGATGGAAAGGAAGAGTAAAGACAATGACGAAGAGCAACACATTTTTTTTCCCTGTAAGTAGTCATGAAGGAGCAATACTAGCCTCTGGATTCTGTAGGATCCAGAAAAATAAAATCCAATCATGGAGAAAGTGGCATTCCCATCAGAGAAAAGCAATATGCCTTTAAATTGACAGGTTTCTTTTTAACTCCACCATAGGAAGGATGTTTGGCGTGCATGGGACTAGCACTTGTACAGACCATTGCTGTCTGACTTTCCATGGTTTGGGTGTCAGTGTAGTCTTGATGAATTTTAGGTCTAAAATTACATTTACCATTTTGTAAATCAAAAGAAAGCTCATCAATCTACTTCAATTCTGAGTCAGTAATTTTCAAATTTTAATATTGAGGGTCTTTTCTCTAGTATGCTTCCATAATGAATTATATTTTACAGCATTCCATTACAAATAATGACTGTTGAACCTAAACCACCTTTCTCACAACCCTTTCACTGCTTGAAAAACAATATCACTGGAAACCATCTATTAATTGAGACAATTAGTCTGGACTCGGGCACAATTGCCTTTTTCAACAAGATAGTATCTATGCAACTGGAAGGTTACAAAAATCTGTTGGTAAACAGCAATGCTGGAAGACAAAATAACGCACGAAAACAATAGCTATGCTGTTCAAAGTCAACATGAAAGGAGCAAGTAACATGCGAGCCATTGTTAGCCCCGTTGGAAAAGTGTTTGGCAACAACAAGGTTGTATGGCTCACGAGCCGTGCATAAATCTAATTCGTTTCTTAAGGCATAGTCTTTGCCAGGAGCTGATTAAGATTTTACATAAACAAGCAGCCTTCAGATTACAAAAACAGGGCAGTATTATGAACGATGGGTCAACGTAAACATGAAAGTGGCTACAAAAGGCCACGCGAGGACAGATATACTTATAAATTGCATAGGCGCAAAATCAACTGACCTTCCATGGAGTAAACAAATCCCAGCCCGGCCTAAAGCCAGTAGCACATATCACAGCTTCTGAATCATCACCAACAGCATCTACTAGCCTCTCAGAACCCTCCGTTACATCCGCTTTCACCTGCACAAGATAAAACCATGACAAGCCTCTCAAAAGATTTGGCCAAATTGAATACAGAATTCAGTTGTGCTCAACGCTTGCACTTCAACCATCCCAAAAAACTCACAATTTGAAGGGCCGGATTATCATGGGAAAGCATAGTTTTGGCCTTTTCAACGTCACGAACCCCGGCTTTCACCTGAAAACCCTTTGCCAGCAGCTGCTCCACAATCCTTTTCCCAGTACTTCCGGTCGCTCCAGCAACAAAAATTTTCTTCTTTGCATTTCCATTGGGCCCTGATTGCTGTACCACTTCCTCTGTAATTTCAGCTCCTTCCATCTAACGTCAATGGATGGCAGGCCCAACAACAAGTTAGAAAAGGCAACAAACAGGTTTCAGTGAACCCATTTTCCTCCGCTAGTTTGTAAGGAAAAAAGGGAAACTACAAGGAAAATCAAAACGAAACTTTCTTTTCTTTTCTTACATTTCCTAGACAAAGAAAGGAATGCGGTCCTTTAGTGTGTGCGTGCGTGTTCTTGTTTTACCTTTGTGGAATAGAGGAGGGAGAAAGACTTAGACTTGGGATTGGAGAACGGAAAGAAGGAGATGTGTTTGTTGGAATGTTGAGTCCAGAGACTGAGGGTTGAGGTCCTGAGAATCAGAGGAGCAGTAGTGGCCATTGCTCTCTGAGCTTCCTTCTTATTATACGACAATCCGCCACAGCTTTCTTGTCCACGTTCTAATAGCTCTCACTGCGCCACGTACTCCACCTTCATAATATTATATTTTTTTTAAAATCAAAGAGGGAAGTTCCTTCAATCAGCGTTATGTCCGTCTGATGAGATCATATCTTTCAGTACGACGAGGTACAGTTCAAATAAGGGATCTACCTATTATTGGAAAGCCTTAGTTGAGAAGATTTACCAGAAAAAGTCACTTTTGAGTCCTAAATTGTTGGGTCTCACCTATCATATTTTCACACATTAAATTTTAAAATTATTAAATTTTATTAATTTAGGCTCTCAAAAATAAATTAACAGTTAAAATTGAAATTGTGTTGCATATGATATAAATAAGTTATGTGGTACAATTTTGACTATAAATTTTTTTTAAACATAAATTAGTTAATTTTAAAATTTTAAAAATTCAATATGTCAAAGTGACAGTGGAGATTACTAACCTGAAAGTAACTGTTTTCCACTATATATTCTTAGGGGTGTGCAAAAAATATCCGGCCCGAATGCCTGACCCGGCTCGACCTGATCGGGTCGGTCTTAGTCTGATCCGGAGCCGGATTCGGATACTGCATTTTAAAAAAACAAACAATCGGGTCGGAGTCGAATACCGGATAAAAATCCGTTTTTGTCCGACCCGAACTGAAACGCGCGTTTTGGCCTTAGTAAAACGCGCGTTTCAACCTGACCGCACCCACGCCCTTCGGCCTTCGCGATTCAGCCCTGCCTTCCCCCCCCCCCGCGATTTTTCACATTTCCCCTTTTCCTCTCAAACATCACATGGTCACTCACACCCCTTCGAATCAAAAAACCCTAACCTAACCGTGACTCTGTGAGCTGTCAGGTGCCGCCGGCCGCCCAGTCGCCAGTTTTCGCACCACCCTCGGTCGCCAGTCTCCAGTCGCCGCACCCCCTTCGAGTTCGCAATTAAAGCTCTCAGCCTCTCTCCAGATCTCTCTCTCAGTCTCTCTCTTTCTCACATATGATGTATCGCCCTAGATTTCTTGCTGCTGATGCTTGATAGTGATTGCTTTGTTTATTTTGATTGCAGATCTAAGTTTGCTGAATTGACTTGTAGCTGAAACACAAGGTAATTTTTTTTTTTATTTGCTGTTGGAACTTGGGGCTATTAATATTAGTTTTCATTTTCTCTAATTATCAGTTTCTATTTGTTTGGTTGATAAACATTTTTGTAAAGTCCTTGAATTGCTGAACATATGAATTTTTTTTTTGTAGATATACCGGTAGGCAGTAGTAGTTTTTTTATTTCTTTATTTGTTAATTATGAATTCTGATTTGAAGTTATTGTAGATATTGTGCTACTTGTGTAAGTGTAACTGTGTTGCTGTTGGAGTGTTGCTGTTCTTCGCTGCTAACTTGCTCAAGGTCAGTGTATATTTTGCCATTTTGGTATTTTAGAAATTATAATATTTTGCCTATGGAGATTGGAGGTCAGGGCTTGATGAATTGGTTTGTTGGTTCTGTTGTGTTGTTGGTGATTGGAGATTGAAGTGCTGAATTGGTTTATGATTTATCATTGATTCTTGTTGAACAATATAATGATATATAGTGTGTATATTGATTTGAAAAATATATAGTGTATATATTGATTTGAAAAATATATAGTTTGTATATTGATTTGAAAAATATATAGTTTGTATTTATTTGATTTGCTGAATTGGGTTATATAATTTAAAGATGGAACCAATTAATTTTGATGATTTGGGTACCCCTACTAGTGGTACTCCTGAAAGAGGTGGTACTGGTACCCCTGAAACGGGTAGTACCCCTACTTCGGGTGCTGGATCTTTCCGTAATCCAGACAATCCTATGTCTCCCGTTATTGAGCTTGATGCAGAGGCAGAGGGGCCTTCTGCTGCTACTCAACCTACTCGTGGTGGGCGACCACCATTGCCTAGGAGGCAGTCCAATAGATCTAAGGCATGAGATCATTTCACAAGATTACCGATTGGTGGTGGTAAACTTCCGAAGTGTACATGTAACTATTGTGGACAAAGTTTTAATTGTCACTCCAAGTTACAAGGCACTTCATCTTTGCTCAATCATCTAGATAGTTGTTCTAAGTATCTTTATATCAAGGGAAAGACGGACAAGAGGCAATCTCATTTAAGCTTCGAGTCTAAGAATAGTGGGGAGAGTAAAGATATACATTGGCCAAGTACAGTGAGAAAAAGATTAGGGCATCCCTTGCTAAAATGGTTGTGGTAGATGAATTGCCTTTTTGATTGTAGAAGGTGAGGGATTTAAGGAATTTGTGAAGACTCTTGAGCCTAGGTTTCCCATGCCCTTCTCGATATACAGTGATGAGGGATGTTATGAAGCTTTTCCTAAGGGAGAAAGAGGAGTTGAAGACTATGTTTTTGACTTCAGGGCAGAGGGTTTGTTTAACCACTGATACGTGGACTTCGATCCAAAATATCAACTACATGTGTGTTACTGGACATTTCATTGATAGTAGTTGGAAGATGCACAAAAGAATCCTAGCATTTCGTAAGATTCAAGATCACAAAGGGGCAACGATTGGGAGGGAATTAGAGGAGTGTATGCTTGAATGAGAAATCTCTAAATTTCTTACTATCACAGTTGACAATGCCACTGCCAATGATAGTGCTATTGATTGGTTGAAGAAAAGAACCTTAAGCAGTGATCAAACTATTTGTGGCCATGATTTCATTCATATGAGGTGTAGTGCACACATTTTGAATCTAATTGTCAATGAGGGGTTTGAAAGAACTTGATGAGTCTGTCATTAAGGTTCGGAACTTGTGAAGTATGTGAAGTCTTCTCCTGCTAGGTTAGCAAAATTTAAACTTGTGTGGAGAAGAAAAGAATCCAGTGTGCTTTATCTTTGTGCCTTGATGTTCCAACTAGATGGAACTCCACTTACCTCATGTTGAATGTTGCTGAAAAATACCAGAAGGCCTTTGAGCTGTTGCAGGAGGATGATGGGCAATATATAATTATTTGAATGAGAATGGACCAGGTAGGAGAGGATTGGGAGCTCCTGATGATGATGATTGGAAAAGAGTTAGAACTTTTGTGAGATTTTTGCAAATTTTCTATGATGTTACGATGCGACTCTCTGGTTCAATGTATGCCACTTCTAATTTGCATTTTCAAGAAGTCTCTACATTCATACTCATTTGATGGCATATTGTGATAGTCATGATGATTTGTTGAGTGCCATGGCTTTTAGAATGAAGTTGAAGTATGAAAAATATTGGGGGATGTTGAAAAGATCAATAGGCTCTTGTTTGTGGCTGCTATCCTTGATCCACGTTACAAGATTGTCACCCTAGAATTTTGGTTCAAGAAGGTTATGGGTGTTGAGGAAGGGGAAAATTTATTGAGATCTTGAAAGTGGATGTTGAGCGGTTGTATAGGCACTACAATGATGGTTATCTTCAGATGGGCCTAGGATGGGCAGTGAAACTAGTGATGACTATGACTATGACTCTCAAAGCAGTGGCAGCACAATGGGGAGGGAAAGGGGAAGTTCGAATCCGTTGTGTATCTTGCAAGAATTCCATCAATCTCGGGCATCTAGGAATTTGTTAGATTGCAAGAGTGAGTTGGAACGTTATTACTTGGAGGATGTGGAGTCCCCTAGTTCAGTGTTTGATATTTTAACTTGGTGGAAGGTTAACTCCACCAAATTTCCAATTATTGCTCGAATTGCACGAGATGTGCTAGCTATTCCCATCACTACCGTTGCTTCTGAGTCCGCATTCAGCACTGGAGGGCGCGTTCTGGATCCCTATCGGAGCTCATTGGCTCCAAAAACAGTTGAGGCTCTCATATGTGCTCAGAATTGGCTAAGGTCAACACCCATTAGCCCTGCCCAACGTGTCTTAGAAGTGGTTGAGGACTTTGAAAGCTTTAGACTAGACTCAGGTAATAATGTTCTCTGAAATTCAATTCATTTATTGTTTTGGTTCTTCTTTTTGTGTATTTAATGTTTTTTTTTATTTTTGTATAGAATTGGAAGATGATCTTGTGCGTATCTTTTGGATGAATCTTGAATGTATTGGATTTTGGACATTATCAAAGTGTGTGGTATTGACATCATGTGAGTAATATCTTACTTGTAACTTATAATATTGCACTTATTTGTTTCTTTTTCTATCCTACTTCTAATTTCTAACAGTAATTCTACTAATTCATTTTCTACAGGATGGAAATTGGAAAGCATTGTTTTTCTTTATCAAAGTTGGAAACTTGGAATGTTATTAATTTTAATGTAACATTTTGTTGCCTTTTTGGTTCGTTCATTATTGAGTTAGTGTATATTTTGTTTTTATTTGTTATATCTTGTTATTTAATTTAGAAGTGTGGAAGTGTATATTTTTTGTTTTTATTTGTTATATTTTTCTATTTCTGTTAATTATAATTTAGAAGTGTGGAAATATTTTTTTTATTTGTTATATCTTGTTATTTAATTTAAAGTGTGGAAGTATTTTTTTTGTTTTTATTGTTATATTTTGCTATTTCTGTTAATTATAATTTAGAAGTGTGGAAGTATTTGTTTTTATTTGTTATATCTTGTTATTTAATTTAGAAGTGTGGAAGTGTATATTTTTTTTATTTGTTATATTTTGCTATTTCTGTTAATTATAATTTAGAAGTGTGGAAGTATTTGTTTTTATTTGTTATATCTTGTTATTTAATTTAGAAGTGTGGAAGTGTATATTTTTTGTTTTTATTTGTTATATCTTGTTATTTAATTTAGAAGTATGGAAGTGTATATTTTTGTTTTTATTTGTTATATTTTGTTATTTCTGTTAATTAGAGTTTAGAAGTGTGGAAGTGTATTTTTTTGTTTGATTAATATGTGATCCATATACATGTATGAATTATGATGTATGGAAGTGAATTTATATTAGATATATAGTTGTTAAAATGATTTTTATTTTTTTACATGACAATTTCTGCAAAGAAAACATTGTCTCAAAACAAAATTTAACTACAAGTCTGCAAATGTCATTATGCCAAATTGTTAAACACTTAACATAACAGCTTAAAAAAAAAAGCCCAAATAACAGCTTAAGGCTCAATTCGGATTGCCCAAAGCACACTGCAAAAAAAATTAGAAAAGGCCCGTTAAACAACAAAAAAGGCCCAATTTCGTCAGGCCCAAATCCGAAAATCGATCCAAAATCGACCTGAAGTGTATCTGAATCCGAATTATCCGAATCCGCCGGATAATACCTATTCAGATTCGAATTTCGAATTTGAAATCTGGTATCCGAATTTTTCGGATTCGAATTCAGATATACCCTTTCTGAATCCGAAAATTCGGTGCACACCCCTATATATCCTTTCTCTAAAATATAGTCTCATAGTTGAAAAGAGATTTTTTTTTTTTTTTTTTTGTTGAATAATATATTTAGGACAAATGTAAGGGTAATTTGGGAGAGTTTGAATTGCCACTCGAGCCAATCAAACAAGAACGGGACACAATTGACAATTACATGCATTTGTTTTCAAAATTTTTTAAAAATTTGTGTTAGTGTTAAAAAAGGTAGTATTGAGATTGGTAAATGAGTGATAAAAATAAAAGTAAAATTTTGAAGTATGTTTGATAAAAATAAAATTTTAATTTAATAAACGCATTGTAATTAATTATATTTACAATTCAAGATAGAACTTCCTCGAGGAGCTTGCAGATATCCTGATCGTGGGGAGCTATCCCCGACTAGATGGGAGATTTATTTTGAATCACCCAATCCTATAGCAGAACCCGTCTAAATTTAGTCCTGCACTAGATACCCGATTAACGTTGAAGTGTCCAGTGGATCAGCAAGAAGAAACCCGTCAAAATCAACCCTTCAGTACCTGGAAAATTCAATCTTATCCTGTTTCTTAAGACATTCAATCCCCAAGTTTTTCTTATGGTGTCAATGTTTATGAAGGCCTTTATTGGATTACTTTGGGAGACTTGGAAACACGAATTTGCAACGCACATACCTATAAATTTACTCCTGCACTTGATAGCCTCTTTATTTCTTTACCTACAGGAGTCTTGTAGAAGGAAATAAAGAGAGCTTTTGGACCTCATTGGAAAATCTGTAATAAAATAGAATACCGAGACTTACATCCACATACGCTGTCTAGCTTTCATCAGCGGAAAGATTGCGTCCAGGTCAATTTGCTACAAACCCTAACTAGCCTCTGCACTTGTATGGCATTGTTCTCCAGTGGAGCAAGGATTCTTATATCAATATTTCAAGTGCAAACCCAAGGATGCCGGAGATTAATTTCGATTAATGCTATTCCACATCCAAGTTCCAGTTTCATATTCAGCTTAAGACACCCAGCAGCAAGAACTCGACAAACGAAGCCTTCCATGACATGTTTCTCCTCCAAAAGTTGTGTCCCTATTCCAGTCTCCCTGAAATTCATCACTCTTAATTATTTTTCTCATTGGTACGTGAGTAAAATATAACGAGAGAAAATGGTCATTCACCTTGATTGACAATTCATTTTGTACGTTAGACTAAACTACCAGATGACCACATCAATGCCAAATGACCCCAACTCGCATATATTCTAGGTGAGATGATTCAGCTTAGAAAATAAATCCAAAATGATAATCACTTCAGCTATCTAGAATCAAGAAAGTTTTGGGTGCATACCTGTCTGAATTTTATATCTTATGATATCATATGAATCATTCCACCAGCTATCATCACTCTGTTATCATCTTGGAGTTTCTGCAATTTTGAACTTTTCTTATGAGATCTCGCCACCATAAGCACCAGCCAAGCACTGGTGTTTGGTCAAAAGCATTAATAGATTTATTAAAGAGGAAAACAAAGACAGTAGAACTTATCTAAAATCTGGCGATTGGCAGTGTGACCAAATGCATCTATAATTTTCGCTCTAATTATTACATTAAAGAGCTGTACCTCTAAAAGGGATAAGATCTCTGTCCTTGAATAATGGATATCTCCTCCGGAGTTGACTACATATTCTATATCTGCAATGGAGATAAGATCCAAGCGGTTTGTCCTCATATGCTGACCAAATAAAGAGTTAAATGCTTCTATTCTGCAAGTGGCAGGGAAAAAAGAAGAATTAGAAGAAAGTAAATCAGAGCAACGAAACAATGCATATGTTACTTGAGGTATTTACAAGACACCAACCTTTCCTGAGAAACATCAGCAGCAGATTGGGCTGCAGGAGCATCATCTACTTCCATATCCTCTGGTGTTGGACTAAGCAAAGCAACCAGAGGGAGAAAGGAATGGAAAATGTCAACTACAGATCATCTAAAATTGGTCATAAAAGTTGCAAATAATATAAAATTGAATGCTGTTTGCTGAACTCGTTGGGTATACCGCATTACACTTGGAAAAATTTGGCATGACAATGATGGTGACTAGGGTAGCTTTCCAAGTAAAACAAAGTCAACTGAATGAGACCCAAAATAAGTCAAATAACAAGTGCAAATATTTTATGACCAGGTGATGCAATGAATGGTTGGACTTCATAAACTTGGAAAAAGTTCCATCCCAGTTACACACACTTATGCTTGTTCAGAAATAGAAGAATCTCTCATTTGTTATTTTCATAGACAAAACTTTTGAAATCTTTAGTTAAGAGTATCTAAATAAGAAACAGCTAGTAGGAAAGAAAACAGTTCCCTCTGCCTGCAACACCCTCAGCACTGGTTGGCCACCACCCAACCCTCATGAGCTTTAGGAACACCCTCTAATGCAGAGGTCAACCTCAGCACAGAGGATCCACCACCTAGCTGAGTGGATTGCGCCACAAGGGGGTGGAGGCGAACCCCTCACCCCCTAAGGTAATCAGCTACCCAGCCCCCACCCAATGCAGATATAGGACTTTTGGATGGGGGAAACCCCTTCCCCCCTACTCCACATGCCTGGCTATTTTGTAGATTTCTTCAACCTCCAGTAGACATACGTTTTGAGGAGATATAACTGGAAAGTATTGAGAGGATCCAGAAACCAAGCAATCATTGTTTGGATAAATTGTTTTGGGAAAACTTAAATATTTGCTAAGAACTGGGTTGGGACATGAAACTGTTTTCAGAAAATGGTTTTCAGTGCATCAAAGATTGTTAACTAGGTGTTCTAGTTGGCTTAAGTTTCAGAAACACAGATGAAAATGAAGTATTTGCACATACTTGAAAAGACTGAAAAAGTAAAAGAGATTGGTTCAGAACTATAGAGTGATTATTTGTGTAGGAATGTTGTGCATGAATATGCACATACAACCTTTTATGCAATTATGAAATCAAAATAACACGCACTTCAGAGAAGAAATAATGACAATTTTTCTGTGACTAAATGTTACAGCCACACTCACCCTTCTTTCCTGGAAGTGCCACTATCAGGTCTATCCTTTTTTCTAGGACGATGGTCTGTATCATTTCCGCCAGGATGATGGTCAGCACTACGTTTCCTCTCCAATTCTCTCTCCCTTTCTTGTTCACGCTCCTCCATTTCAGTCAATTCCTTATGATATATGGCAAAATTTAGAACTTTCAGTGCAGCTTCAACATCTGACTTTGAAACCTGCCAAGATAGATTAATAGTCAATCATGAAGCGTGATCAACAAGCAGAAAAAAAAAAATATTGGAATGCATAAATAAACTAAATGCCTAACAGATGCTTAAATAAGATTTGAACAAATAAAATAAGTGGACAGAAATAAGATCTGTCAACACGTAGTTACTGTTTCATTTGGCTATATATGACTAAAGGTTTAAAGATAAAACTCAATTTATTCTGGAAACATACAAAGTATAATGAATACAAATCCCACTATGTTATGACATAAATGGTGACATATATCAAAAGAGAGAGACACAGAGAGAGCAATATACCTTTCTGCTCAACTTCAATTTCGCATGAGCAGTTGAGAGACGTATTATGGTTTCTAAAGTTCTTGCAGTGATTGGAAGTGTACCTCCAGTCTACAGAAAGCAAGAATCAGATTAACCAGTAACAAGAAAACCATGAACTTAATTGTTTAAAATGTGTTGATGGATTATAATGTCCAAACCTTTGCATTTGAACTCGTGTTTCTGAGCTCTGCATATGTTGTTGCAATGTGGTCTGATGCCTGTGGACAAAAAGTTTAAATAAACATGTTGCATAAGCTTTTGCAATCCAATGGAATACCAGGACAACCACACCACATTAAGGTGGGAATACATGATCAATAAAGCATCAAAGCATCCTGACCTCATCAGTCAGCTCAGGCTGAATCCTATGTTTTGCATAATGGATATACTTTTTAAGAAACTTGATGGCAATGGTATCACGCTTTCGACTCTTTTCTGTTCTCTTCCCATGTAGCATTCGATTGTACTTGACAAAGACTGAGTCAGTATCAGTTTCATCTTCTCTTTCATATCTCGAGCTCCCATCAAGAGTTGCCTCACCTACAATTTTAACTCTTTAATTAAGCACATCAGTAGGACCGCTATACTTCCGAGCATGAGAGAATTGTTAGCACACCTCCAATTGCAGAACGGTACCGGTGCATGCGCAAGACATGCTCTGAGATGTAACGATCGATATCAGGATCCATCTGATCCAATACTATGAACAGTAAATCAAAACGAGAAAGCAGAGAGTCTGGAAGCCCAATATTCTTTGTTGGAGTCAATGAACGATCATACTGTACAGCCATTCAGTACAGCAAAAAACTCCAGTTAGAACATCAACTGCCTAGCATTTATGGGTAGCATTGCTAATTGCAATCAAATGTATCACTTACAGTTCCATATATAGGATTTGCAGCAGCCACCACACTGCATCGAGCATTCAGTGATGCATGAATACCCGCTTTGGCAATAGTCACAGTCTGCTGTTCCATAACTTCATGTATAGCAACACGATCTTGATCATTCATCTTGTCAAATTCATCAATGCAGACAACACCTCGATCAGCAAGAACCATTGCACCAGCTTCTAGCCTTCTTTCTCCTGGTTAATAGCCACGGGTAAATTATTATTCTCCAAAGAAAAGTAAAGAAATAGGAAATACCATCTTCTGCAAAATGATAAAGCCTGTTAGATGCTTGACCTGTTTCTTGATCTGAAGTAACAGCAGCGGTCAAGCCAACACCAGAAGAACCCCGGCCCGTAGTTGATATTGCCAAGGGAGCAATATTCATTATTGCTCTTAGAAGTTGTGACTTTGCAACAGAAGGATCACCAACCATCATCATGTTAATGTCACTGAGAGAGACAATCCATTGGTTTAGTAAGATTCAACATCCTATTCTTATGCCAGAGCATCAAGATAACTCCAACAAAGCCAAATAAAACAATTGCAAATACCAGCATGTAATGCCCAAATAATCAATAGAAGCAAGAACAACTTACCCTCGTAAATGGGTGCCATTCTTTAAG
>CM025850.1:1835631-1853794 GCA_003952965.2 Morella rubra
ACATCTGCCACTGCGTGTTATCTTAGGTGTTGGGTGAGTATTCATAGACACGCTTGTTGGATATAGTGAGGAAAATCTTCATTTTTACCTCTAGAGCTATGTATATATGGTGGCGGCATCAATTTTTGGCCCTACCACAACTACTACTGTTATGGGCGGTTATCTAAAAATAGACACTACCACTTATCCCATTAAAAAAGAAAACCGGCACCTGACTGTTGAGGTTACCGCCACCCATATTGCAAATCCATAAATCTCAACAAAAATTTCAAAAATGATATTAAAATCATAAAATCGCAATTAAACCACCAAATCCCAACTAAAATTATCAATTCACAACAAAACTTTTCAAATCACAATCAAATCTCAACCAAATCAGTTAAAAAAAAAAAACAACCAAATTGCAAATAAAAAATATCAGCCCAAATAAGAGAGATGTAGAGAGCAAAAGGCAGAGAGGGAGAGATAGTGACGTTGTAGTCTTGTAAGGAGTGAGAGACATGAGAGAGATTGAAAGAAAATGGGGATAGACGGCTGAACGTGAGAGGGAGAAGGGAGAATGAGTGATTGAGTGGAGAGAAAAATTGGGGGGGGGGGGGGTGGTTTTAATGTTCGGACCCTTTCCCCGAAAACTCACGACGTTTCTCATTTAATGAGAAAAGGCGTCGTTTTAATAAAAATAAAGGAAAAAAAAAAACTGAACACGGCTTTAGCAATGGAAATCGCTTCCACCGCTGCCTCTTGGGGCACCTTCACCGGCGTCGTCAGGGGTGGTGACCGATATTTGGCACCGGTACCGCCGGTGTTTGATTTAACTCCTTAACTTTTACTTTTAACTAAATATCAGTTACATGTTTAAACTTAAAAATTCATTACATTTCATTTGCAAACTATCAGAATGTATCAATATTCACAGTCTACTAAAATTTTAAAGTTGAAATATATATAAAATAGATTATATAACACAATATTTATTATTAAATTTTATGATACGATAAATATTGATAAATTTTGATAATTTAAAAATTAAATATGATGATTTTTATAATATAAACATTCGGTTGAAAGTTGTTAAAAGTAAAAATTTTCTTTATAAAAATACCTGAGAAATATTGACCCATATTTCATGATTGTATTGAAGTTGCTCACGTTGTTCAAGAAGTTCGCGTGTATTTTAAGCATGTAGTACAGTTGTAGATCATGACCAATGAAGTGCCTCTCTTCTTACCAATGTCTTCCTAGAGGTGAGATTACCGGGGCCCCATGACAGTGGCTCAGTGACAAGAAGTTTAACTCGTTGTTTGAGAGTCCAAATTTTAATTGGTTAAAAATTTTAGGTATAAGATTTGATAAAAAAATAAAAATAATTTATGAAAATTGGTAAAAAAAATGAAAAAAGAGAAATGTGGATAAAATGGTTCGGACCGACACGAAGGGAAATGATTATCTTAGGACAAGGTTGAAGTTGGATTTTCATATTATCTTCCGTACAGAACTATAATTTTATGTCATGGAAAAAAGTTCGACTGCACCAATGTTCACAATAAGAGACGTAGAATCACTTCTTCTTCTTCTTCTTCTTTTTTTGTTTTTTGTTTTTTGATTTTAGCGACATAGAATATTAAACAAACTCAATACAAGAAGTTAAACATTAGGCTCCACGATCAGGTTACCCACCAAACAATAAAAAAATAATTTTAAATTAAAACCTTCAAGGTAAGGCACAATGTTGGTAGTTATTACAACCGATGCTAGTCCCTTGGTGGTGGGAATGCTACAACGACATGCATTATATAACGAACGTCCATGAGTTCATCATGTCGAACAACGCAAAAGGTGAGAAGACGAGCAAGCAATGCAAAAGGTGATGTGTTTTTTACATACATTTTTAATGAGATTCAAATTAACAAGATAGTTAATGGTAAATTAAGGTCTTTTTTTCTTTTTCTTTTTTTGGCAATAAGAGATAATTTGAAGTATTTTTTATGCATCGGATTCAGATGAATCTAGTCTAACTTAATTGTATTGAAGAGCTTAATACTACAGTAAACTTCAACGACATGCAATAGCCTCTCACTATACACAATTTTTAAAGCATGAATTTTGTTAATGTATGGACTCAAAAGATGAACCTATTTTCATTTGTGGTAAAGATCATCGAGAGATGGCTAGCATGCATGTATACCGGTGGATACCATACCGGTGGATACCATCCACATTCATTAGCTACAAAGTTAGGAGTTCAAATTAGGACATAAGTTAAAATCGCTTGCGAAAGTAAAGTCTGACTTTGAGTCTAGTAGATAGAATTAAGACTGGTTAGTAGCCTTGTTAATATTATGGTGACGGGCTTGCTCAATAAACAGTAGCTATGACTCAAACAGGACATTCTGCGATAAGAGATGCTCCTATAATCATGCATTGAGAGAGCTACTAAGTTAGTTGTCCCTCACTATTTGATTATTTTATTTTTTATTTTTAAAAAAAAGAAAAGAAAAAAGAGGAGCTAAAAGCATGAAGAAAAGGAAGATTGCCACATGGAACTGGGCCTAGCCCTATTCGGGACCGCCCATATCTATTGAGCAGCTACTTTATATAAAAAAGATTCCCAATAAGATACAAAAGAAACATGCCAAATTCGATTTAGCATTAGCATAATTCAACTATGCAAGTACATCTCTCCAGTTACAAACATCAAAATCAGAGACTTCAATAAAACATATCTCATGGCTACATAATTGATACGTTCCCAATGGCTACACAATTGATCCTGAATATCTGGTGTTGAGACTTTGAACTTCATATTAATGTTCTTGAAAAGTTTTAGGCTTAATTATTAATTCAATCTTTGTTGTATTGATGTTTAACAAATTAATTCTTGTAGTACAACTTTAAACATGTTGGTCTGTGGTCTATTTTTAGATATATAAGTCCTCTTGTTTATCAATTATTAGCCCACTAATGAGAATGAGATATGAATAGGATATCCGATATGAAAAATAGACATCTTAACTTTGACCCTACCTCGGTTTTTAGTTAGTTGGCTAAGCTTTGATAGACGAAAATATCCATATGTCTGAAAAATGAACCACAAAAATTGACATATTCAAAATTGTACCCTAAGGACTGATTTATTAAAAATTAATACCATAAGGACTATAGCGATAACTAAGCCAAAGTTTTAATGGTGCCTCTCGGGCTATGAGAGAAATGGCAAGGATGCATGCCTTCCAATGGGAGGTCATTACACGCGTTCAAAGCTTGTCATGGCCTTAAGTCTTTCAGTGCGACTATATTAAGTCATGTTCATCCGAATTCAGTAAATAACAAATGCCGTAGATTGTTCCTTCGTTACCAAAAAAAAAAAATGTCAATGGGATTTCATTTGCTTAAGCACAAATAACACAATCAGATCTAGAAGATGTCAATGTCTCATTTTGCAGGGCAACGTATATTACAACTCTCTAAGACATCTCATGGAATTAAGGAATACCATACCCATCAACCTCCATATCTACTACTTTTCAGTTCTATTTAGCTCCTAAATTTTCAGCAAAGTCATATTTTCACCAACTTTGTTAAAACATCTTAATTCCTAAAGCAGTTTGGAGCAAAATATCAACTTTGTGCATAATGCATAAGATACACCGGAACAGAACCCTTCTTTGTGTGTTGCTGAATTGCCTCCTCTTGAACTCCCAGACCCCTCCTTCCCAAGTCGGGATCAACAAAAATTTCCAAACAAGGCCTCACCAAAGTATTATCTTCCTCTGACATGTAGCCCCTAAAAGGCCTCCTGGAATTCAAATGTATCCATGATCTCTCCCATGGTGTTTGTTCACCGCAAGTAAATACCCTGGAAATACATAAACGAGAAATTGAAGACCACCATCTCCATCTGGGTAGGTTTCAGCTAGGCAATCTTCCATCTTAGCTATTTCTATGCCTGTAATTGCAACGTTCTATTGTAAGGGCGACATTTCATTCTTACGTAATCAAAACGCCTGCGTTTTAGTAATTTCCCTAATTAAGCGCCACCGTGTGGTCCTTCTTCACAGTTCCGGAACTCAATTGAGTTTATGGCCGTGGCGATTTGAGGTTTTAACCCAAGCTGTGTCAACCCGGAGTCACCATCGAGACTGGAGCAAAAGGACCACCACCGGGAAAAGGAAAAAGGGAAATTGAAAACACCATGCCGAAGAAAGCTAACAAGTCCCGAACATCTCGCTCCTCTGGAGCTTCTGCCTCTGATAAGGCTACCAAGGGAGCCTCCAATGAGTAACAACTTCTCACTCACTCTGTTTGTTTTATTCGTTCATCGCAAATTCTTGGGTCTCCTTCACTCTTTAAGCTGCTGTTGGCTTTCTGTTTGATGCCTGAGAGAACCTAGAGCGAATAGGAAAGGAAAATTCTCTCAATTTATTTAGAGTGCTGTTTTGGATTTCATAAACTGGAGACCCACTTCAGCTAGGCCCAAGCATTGGAATTTTTCTTTTTTCGGTGTTGGGGTTTTGGTTTTTCTCTTCGGTTTGATGTTGTTAAATTGGAGTTGTGTACTGTTATTGCTTTTCTTTACATGGCATTTTCTATGCTTTTGGAGACTTTTACCGCTGTGGTTTGTACGCACTTTTACACATCATTTTGTTTCTGAGAAAACCTAGAAAAGAAAGTACCAAATGGAATGGAGAAGATTATCTAGAAAATGGATTAATGGGGAAGACAACTCAACTACATTTCTATTGGGCTATTCATTGTGAATAATTAAGAATTGTTGCATTGGTTTTTATTAGCTCCGTCTAAGTAACTTTGAGAGAGAATGTGTTTGCATATTTGTAGTGGGATGGTGTTGAGGATAAGATCAAGTGACGGGATGAAAAGGTCGGCAAGGCTGAGCAGAGTTAGCGAGGAGAGGACGCCCATGTCAGCAAAGAAGCCAAAAACTAAACAGAAGAAGAAAAACGATAAATTTGATGCCAAGAAGCCAAAGAAACCGCCTACTGCTTTCTTCTACTTCTTGTATGTCCCCTTGTTATTGCTTTTATTCTTTTGTCAAATGTGATTTGTATGATTTTTTAAGTTCCTGAATGCATATAGCAGTTACACAAGAATAGGTACTTGTACCTTTGGCTCAAAATTGATGCAGTTTAGCAGTGACTAGTGGATGGTTACTAGACTATTGATGCTCATCTATTTACAGACGAAAGATGCTCATCTATTTAGATCGTATGAAAAACATCTGGGACTGATTGAATATTTCAGGGCTTTGGGCCATTTTAGCACAATTCTAATAATTTTTGGTACGTCATGCTCATTGAACTAAATATGTAAATCAGCTGCGTATTAGACTTGATTTCTCTACTAGAGTTGCTTTATGTAAACCATATGCCTTCCATAGCTATGTCTTGCTGTATTCTTGTGCGGGGGATTGGTGGGTTCAAAACCTGCAGGGCATGTGTCTGGGTTTTCTCTCAGGAAAGTGGAGGAAGATAATGTTACACTAACTACAAAAGTGTCAGAATTTTTTTTCTCTGGGGCCTCCACTAATGCGGTACTTAGCACCCCTATAGAGTCTCTAGGTTCTATCCGCCCAGTACGAGACTTTACTAAAAGAATCCACAATACATGTTAATTTGGTTTTTCTTTAAGCTTTGTGTCACTTGTCCTAATTTGGAGTTGCTCTATCAGGCTTCTCCTTAAATCCTATGGTCCCTTGTAATTTGTTTTTTTCATCATAAATCTTGATGCTAGAAAACGATAAGAATTTCCTAAATTGAAGCACTATGTTGTCAAGCTTAGTATGGCAAGCTGTAGTAAATTAAATCCTATCTTTTGAAAGCTTTGATGTCTAAAGCGAATTTTACTCTGTTTTCCAAAGGGAGGACTTCCGTAAGGAATTCCAGGAGCAGAATCCAGATGTCAAGTCTATGCGTGATGTAAGTGTGGCACATGTCTTTTAATTTGGCATTAACTTATTCAGTTGATGTCCTTTCTTTCCTGCTTGTTCGCCACTTCTTTTCTTGTTCATGAAATATGCTCTACTTTCATCTTACAGATAGGCAAGGCATGCGGAGAGAAGTGGAAAACAATGACATATGAGGTTTGTGCTATATTTATATTTGAGCATTCTTTTTTTCTGGGGTGTAAGGATGAAAACTCAGCCACTTTGTTGAGTTGAGTACAAGTTCCTTTGCAAAGACTTGTCTGGTTGTTTTAGTGCGATTTAAAAGTTTATTGTGTCCCAATGATTTTGGTTCTTTAATGTGTGAATGTCTTAAACCTTATTCAACCTACAATTAGCGGCAAAGATACATCTTTTCCTTTTTCGCTTCTCAGGTACAGTTACCCTGGATGATAGGAAAGAAATACACTATACCTGGCCTTAATCGGTGTCTCGTGATCAATCATACACTATGCCTGGCCATAATCAGTGTCTCGTGGTTGTACAAACCTGAGTCGATACTACTCATGTGACCTAGAATTGAAGTTTGAAGGATTTTCTGAGAATTTTTGTCCTCCTTTTCTACGAGATCTTCCATGAGTTGTTTTAGTCAGTTACATGGTATGTGAGTTAGCTACTAACTTGGAAGTATTTCTTAATTGAGATATTTAGTCTGGGATGTCTCTTACTGAATAGACTTTTGTTATTTGATTATGAGTACATAAGTACCTGTTTTAAGGGGGGGAAAGTGAAGACAATGTGTGTAAAACAGCCTCTGAACTTTGAATGAGTGGTGAACGTAGATGTTTGTCTTGATGGTTATTATGTTTCTGTCAGAGTGGTGGCACTATCAATGAAGGTGGTGCCATTCAGAAAGGCAGTGTTGGTCAGGGCCTCTTGGCTCCACCTGCTTCAGGGTGATTTTCACTGGAACCCTTCCATTTTCATCTGCAGCAGGTGTAGAGTAGGCCTACAAAAGCAGAGGTGTCACCCCCATGATCCTGTTGTTCCGTAATACTCTTTGGTTTTTCATGGTGATATTTCATAGTAGTTCTAAAACCTGCATTCATATAATATTTTTCCAGAGGGCAAAAATTGTTTGTCTGAAACATATTTCGGTTACACAAACAGGTCGCATTCTATGTGATTGCTTGTTTTTTCTCTAATTTCTAAATCATATTTAGATTGTGGGGTCTGACTTGAGTACGAGGGCCTCTTGTTTAATTTGATCAGAACTTCATCAACTCTCCTTTAGGCATGTGGAGCCACTACAGCAATCTGAACTATATAGTATAGAGTTTCCTGCAGAGATTAATCCCTGATTGCAGTTTTTAGGGAGTCCCTCATGAGGTTTGTGTGTGTGATTGTCTCTTGCAAGCTTATAATTGATGTAGCACATTTAGGGATCTGTTTTCTGGAGGAGCTCGTGTCTGAGAGTCAGAAAGTAGTAATAGTTATTTCGAATAAAAGTTTGTCAATTTCACTTTTGTATGTTATTTGTTTACCTATCTTTTGGCGTAAAGCATCAAACTGCCGTTGCATGTTTTGATTAAGGATGCCAATATTATCTTGCAAGGGTTGTAGAAGAAGAAAAGTTGGTTGACTGGTAAGACTTTATTGAACTTCTAATCCTTTTCTTGTCTCTGTGTTTCCTGTGTTCCTGCAATAGGAAAAGGTTCAATATTATGACATAGCTACCGAGAAACGAGCAGAGTTTGATAAAGCCACGGCGGACTATATCAAGAAAAAGGTGAGCTTGCTTTTTCCATTTTCTCCCATGTTGTTTGCAAGCTGGTCTTTGTCTTCAATGTGCAATAGCCAATCCAGAAGCAGCATATAAAGCAAATTGTCTGGAAATATTATCTTTTGCAGGAAAGTGGTGAGGATCTAGAAACTGAGGATTCAGATTCAGAGTTTGATGAGTAGGGCTGTAGAATTGGTGAGGATCAATGGGGGTAATGTACTTGGGTAACATTTTGTATATTATTTATTAGTGAAGCACTTTGTGATTTGTCATTGTACAAACAGTGTATCATTTTTGTGTAAATTGCTGCATCCAATCGCATTTTGTGGCAACAAAATTCGGTGTTTCAGTCTGATTTTCACTAGGAGCTTGCTTTTTGCTTGGGATTAAGTTGCTATTAGAAAGAAAACTAAAAGAAACGGCTTTTATTTGTCCAAGTGAATTTTTGTTTTAAATTCCCCTCTCTCTCTACCTCCCTTGCAACCAAGTTCACCAATGGGGCTGGCGGGCGGAGCTCAGGTTCCTCACATTGCCACCTCCCTCCAGCTGGTCTTCTATCTGGTTTTGTTAATGATAGTTTGGTTTGTTGGTGTACTCCTGGGAAGAGGAACTGTACAATCTGCTACCAAGCGGAGCTCCTCGCAGGCCATATGGCCTGGAGTCAGCACCCTCATCTCACGATCTACCCACCTGGCTGTGATTGACCATTGGCTACCACCCGTGTCTGGCAGAGGAGCCAAGCATTTCTTGTTCCTTCAATTGCAGAATGTAAATCCTTTACCATTTCAGGATCCCACCGCCGCCGAAACTGATGGAAGCTTGCTTGGGGAACTACTTTTTTCTTCTTAAGTTGTTGACCCAAGGAGATAATTCCTGAGATTAAGATTTTAGACCTTTCTTTTAGGGCAATATAAATTTAAGTACAATATTTACAATGGTGGGGAATAAAGACCCATTCAGAATGGCAAGCAGAGTAGAAATTTGGAATTTTACAAAAAGAGTTCAGCGTGGGGAAGTTTCGATTGATTGATTGAGTGCGTTCCGTGAAGGACTTGAGCAGAACTTGAGCAATCTCAAATAGGGTCATAACTATCACTTTTGACATATTCAGCTTTTAAAACTTTTAAATTAATTAATTTGCACATTGAAATAAAATCCAAGTATCAAAACTGTGTCATATGGCTCAATTATCACCCGTGGCATGACTTTGACGGTTAGATTTCTTTTAGGGGGGGGCAACTTGATGAAATTTAGTAGTTTGGAGGTGCAACATGATTAAAGTAATAAGAAAATTTAGATATTGCCTTAAAGTAATAAGAAAATTGCATTCTTAGCACATTGAAAGGCCAAATGGCTCTTGCTTGTTGCTTGTGCATTCCAATCTCACTGTTGGCCGGTAGTGGTCACTTGATGCCACTTAAAAAACAGGAGTGGCATTGATGCTAATTCTCATGATTTTGCAATATAGATTAAAAAATAAGTAAATATAAAGAAAAAAAAGGGGGTACGTTTCCCGTTTCCTTCAGCTAGAAAATGGCGGAAAAACTGTCTTATAGATCCTGCTTTCATTATAAAGTTTACTCTTCGGAGTATGCCGGCTCCATAAAGAATGCTTCTAGTATGTGCAGGAATTATGCATTGTGAAACTAGGTAAAGGTCTGGAATCACTTCGCAGAGACGATGGGAAAAGGAAACACAGAATAAAAGCCTTCATTGCAGAACTTATTCTTGTGACCCTATCTCATATGATTATTTATGTGTTCCATAGAAACAGAAAGAAGTATAAGCCATTTTATTACCGTAATGAACATGACATTGACACCTGAGGATTACAGTCTCAAAGCTCTCACTTCAGGTGTGCTGTGTCTACCAGCTGATATCTTTAATGAACTGGCGATACCTCTGACCTCAGCGATCATTGCAACCGTGTCATTAAGCTTATTCACAGCTGAACCTATGCCCTGTGTTCACAAATTGCACTTAAATTAGTTAATTCTAAGAAAAACAAAACAGAAAGAATAAACACTCAGTCTTAAAATTTTGACATGGGTGTGATCACAGGTTCATCCTGTACAGGTGCGTGCACAGGTTCATTTATAAAAAGATGTCAACGTTGGTATATTACAATTTTGCTAGAGAGAAAATAATGATGCAGGTGTTACATACCACACCCGCAGCCCCTGCTGTAATGGCCATTGGTGCTGTAACTGAGCTCAGTCCAGATGAACACATGACAGGAATCTTCACAGCCCGAGAAATAGAATATGCAGCAGCTAACGTTGGTGAGGCCTATAAGTACCAGCATCCGAGCAAATTCATTAGTTACAAAAAGGAATATAAAGCAATTAAACCTCAGGCCACTCTTTTCAACTTGAATTTACAGGAGTACCTACTATCTATGAGTCCTGCATTTTTAAATCATCAGTGTTCGCCTAATTTACTTCCAAGAAGACCTAGGTCACTTTTTTTAAGAGAACTTCCAACAATACCTATTGGTTAATGTCTATTGCCCCTTAAAACCTTAATATTCAACCCAGCTGCCTTTCAGACAACTTATTCACAAAGAAGCCCTCATGCAGAGCAGCTTCTGTCCATAACTCTTGAAAATCTCCATGGAGTTAACTAATGACAGCTGCAGTTAGACAACCAATTTAAGTTATTACTTGAGCACAGACAAAAGGGTTTAATTCCAGTGTCCCAGAATGTATTTTGAGCTTATTGATGTTCAAGCATCAGCCAGGAAGCATGGGGAACCGAGACTTCTCCATCAGCATTTTTGATGTGTCAGTGTATGTTGATGCCCCGTGGGAATGAGGAGTCAGCTTGATGATATCCTTACCTCTGAAGCGATCATAACCGCAAAACTGTTGCAGTCTTTCAGTCTTAAAATTTTGACATGGGTGTGATCACAGGTTCATCCTGTACAGGTGCGTGCACAGGTTCATTTATAAAAAGATGTCAACGTTGGTATATTACAATTTTGCTAGAGAGAAAATAATGATGCAGGTGTTACATACCACACCCGCAGCCCCTGCTGTAATGGCCATTGGTGCTGTAACTGAGCTCAGTCCAGATGAACACATGACAGGAATCTTCACAGCCCGAGAAATAGAATATGCAGCAGCTAACGTTGGTGAGGCCTATAAGTACCAGCATCCGAGCAAATTCATTAGTTACAAAAAGGAATATAAAGCAATTAAACCTCAGGCCACTCTTTTCAACTTGAATTTACAGGAGTACCTACTATCTATGAGTCCTGCATTTTTAAATCATCAGTGTTCGCCTAATTTACTTCCAAGAAGACCTAGGTCACTTTTTTTAAGAGAACTTCCAACAATACCTATTGGTTAATGTCTATTGCCCCTTAAAACCTTAATATTCAACCCAGCTGCCTTTCAGACAACTTATTCACAAAGAAGCCCTCATGCAGAGCAGCTTCTGTCCATAACTCTTGAAAATCTCCATGGAGTTAACTAATGACAGCTGCAGTTAGACAACCAATTTAAGTTATTACTTGAGCACAGACAAAAGGGTTTAATTCCAGTGTCCCAGAATGTATTTTGAGCACATTATTGATGTTCAAGCATCAGCCAGGAAGCATGGGGAACAAAGACTTCTCCAGTTAGCATTTTTGATGTGTTACTGGAATGTCTGTTGATGAAGGAGGACAATTTGGGCCCAGGAGTCAGCTTGATACCTTTTGAAGATATAGCACACTGTTCAGTGAGAGTTATTTTTCAATTTGCTACTTTCAAGTGGTCATCCTACAAACCTCAATTCAGCACAGCACTAACTATGTACACAGATTATGTGCAAGTGCCTACGATATTTCAAAAGCATAATATTGTTAGCAGTTTTTTTTTTTTTTTTTTCTGAGGAAAAATACTCTATTCTGAAAGAGATTACCATAAAATTCTGTTGTGTTTACCTTCTCGATCAAACCGAGAACACCAGAATTTGAAGGATTTGAACATTTCCCCCCTTCAGTTTGAATGATGTCGACCTCTTCCTGTTCCAGCATCTCTGCAAGCTTGACCTGTTGGTTACTCAGACACAAAGATTAAATCAATATATGGTGAGCCATGGAACACCTTTTTGAGTTCAAGTTCTGCTTGTAACCTGGTCGGGCAGGCTTAGTGTGTGAGGCACAGTTACTGATAAGGCCACAGAGGGAAGAATCCTCTTAGTCTCCTTTGTGAGATTCAATATCTGTGGAAAATTTGTCAACAGGAAAAATATTAAAAACAAATAAACAGAGAGAAAGGTGACTAGCTTCTTCGATAGTAGGAATCCAAATGAAATTGCTGAAGCAGATATGAATTCCTGTTGATAGGGGAAAAAAGGACGAGATTGGGAGGATTTCTTTTCGTTTTATTGGGAGATTAGGAGAACACTACTCCATAGCATAACGAAGTTATTTGTTAAAAGTCCTACAATTTCTTGGTCAAGAGTTACAAAAAGCCCCCGTATAGGATCATTGGGAAGCATGCTAAAGACATTTGCCCAATTGTTCTCAGATTAGGTGTATTTATAGTAGAAATCAATGTGATTGTAAGTTCTGAAATGACCGTATCTACAATTTATTGGATTGTTTACATGTCTATTCACTACAATTGAATATTTCAATTTATTTGCTTTCGGTTTCAGGATCAAAGTCTTTATCTAGTGGGACTTTTTGTTCAAGTTTCCTCAATATCTATGATCTATTTGCATTAGCAAATTGGTAGAGACACTGCAGACATACTATCATCATGGGTTACTTTTTACATTGGTTTTGCAGTTCATGACTTACTTGCTCTGGAGAGAAAACCACACCCATCTCATAAAATGAATCATAGTTCCCAATCTCAATCTGCATGCACAATCAGCTTTGTAAATACGATATACTTTTATCATATTTATTTATAAACAGGAGAGCACAAGTGCTTTGTGATATTCATCGAAATTCTTGCACCTCAGTAAGGAGACACTGGGTCAAAAGATTCAAGCTTATGGGTCAAAACACAGGATTTAAAAAACCAAGTTTGTCCACAAACCATTAGTGCCCCTGCTTCTACAGCAGCTGGAAATGCAGTCGGATCCACGGAAGAAACACACACCTGCAAATGGGAGATGCAACATTCATAAAAGAAAACTGCTATAGAACTAGTCAACATGCGTGTAACTACATCAGCATCTTCGCAAGAAAGGCTAAGGTTGCTTGGTTTAGAGTGGGTGCAGATAAAGGGTTGAAACATCTTAAATATCATCACCAGTTTTGCATCCAACAAGAGATAATAAAGAACTGTATTCTTCCCTCCCCGCCACCCAAAGGACCTAACCCTTTTCCTATTATTAACCTAGAATTCAGATCTATGAAAATATATTTCTGTCCCATAAAGTATATGCAAATATCTGACGATAGAATATAAGTAGAACTTTCCCCAAAATGTACAATTTGCAAGCGAATGATCAAGATCCCCTTTTCCAGAGTATGAATTTACCGGAAGAGAAGTTAAACTGATGGCAAGCTTTACTAACTCTGGGTCACATGCTATATCCACATGAGTTGCTCCCCCCTGTAGGAACGATGACATCATAATGTGAACTATAAACTTGGAGGTCAACGAACTTAACAAAAGAAATCAAACAATCCGGAGGAATTGCAGTCTGGTGAAGTAAGCAAATTTAAATCTTGAGGCTATTAAGAGACCAAAGATAAAGCACATTTGCAGAAGCACGGTTATGGATCACATAGACTTAACAGTTCTGGAAACTATTCACCAAATGCTGCTTGTAAATTGCATGAGAAATACTAAGGCATAGCTAAGGCCACTACTACCTTGCAAATGAAATGGACAGTACTGTGGTTCGCATATCATGTCCTTTTGTTGATCCATCATAAATGATATGAACAAAACTATGAAGGAGTTTTCACGATATTGCAAAAGATACACTTTGGTGCCAACTAACAAAAAGTTTGTAGTTGTTTTTCATTGATTGGTCCATAAGCATTCATCTTCTAATTGTATCAATCACAAACTAATCTCATATAGGTAACTCAGGATGACCTTGATAGTAATGTTAAACCAACCTTTTCTGCAGCAGTAACAACCGATGCAACATTGTCTCTATTGAAATTCTGCAATCCTGAGATAATCTGCCAAGAACAAATAAAATACATATGATGGTGCAATTGGCAATTAAATCGAAATTCGCTCAAATGGAACATATCAGATGGAAGGACTTCATAAGATGTTAGAAAAACACATTACATGAGCGCTAGAAAGAGACCTATTGAATCCCCCCAACTTGAGGTTAACAGAGTTGCGGTCCAACCAACAGAGCTATTCCAGTTGTTAGATTGATTTACTTAGTATCATTACCATTACTTTAATGAATGTCCTCCTGTTTGTAGCATTTGGCACATATTCTAAAATTTCCGCTACTCTCAATTGGATCCATAAAATTCATCCAAAAAAGAAAAACAATCGTACACGTAACTAATCCCATAGGTTATACTGCACTTTCATTCGGAAAGCAGTAAAATCAGTTCACTCTCTCGCCCATTAAGGACAGAACAGAGGAGAACAAAAACTTATACTTTGCCCGACCAGCCAGACACAAGAATGATCACAAACAATGGGAATTGGGTGTAGATTACCTTTAGAGCTCTTCGTTCTTGAAAATCTTTCAATACCGCCTTTTTGGTAGTCGTTAGAAGTGCTCTGGTAGTTAGAAGAGAGGTTCTTCTTCTGACAGGCAAACACGGTCTTGAAAAAAGACGGTCCCCCAGAAAAGTATTGTTGTTGGGTTTCAAAAGGGTGTGGGAAGATTGTGAAATGGGCATGCAGATTGAGGAATGCATAGCTCTCTCTCCCTGTCGCTCTCTCTCTCTCTAGGTGAGAATGCAGTTGGAGGGAAGAGATAAGGGGGCTGGGAGATTTTGGTCGGTTTAGTTTCCCAATTTTTGCCACCTCACATGAAAGGACAAGAATATGTTCATTTTTCAATTCAAGAATTAATCGTCAACCTTTCGGCTATATATGCATGGAAGGCTTGCGCATGTCAGTCTGTACACCTTAACAAAGCCAAAATGATCGAAATTGGATGGTTAAGATTTAGTTAACTCTTCCAGAGGAAAATGAATAATTCGGAAAGGTCTTGATCTGAAAGTGTTGTTGCTACAATGATTGAGAACCGATATGCTATATAATTGGGCCTTTTTCCGTTTTCTTTTTCTTCTCCCCGTGGCATGACTGTTTCCTTCAAGCCTAGAATGACGAACATAAGGTCCAGGAACAATGTTCATGAGGACTATTTGACTAAGGCTAAATTGTTTGATTGTATAATAGGTTAAAACAAGGATGTCTCGGCCAGAAACCAAGTTTAGTTGTTAATCGTTTTGGCAGCGGGAGAGGAAGAAGATACTAGGAATCGAAAGATCCAAAAGGAAAAAAAGATTGGGAACTCCTCACTAGACTCGAAGTATAGGTGGTAAAGAACTCCATCTATATAGTTAGTTAAATTCTTAATCAAGAAGCTAGCTCCATCTCTGTTTCTCTGCAAGATTCTTAAAGAAGATTTCTCGCTACTAATTAAGGAAGATCCTAGCTTACCTATATTGTCTAATCGAACATGGCTTTTGAATTTCAGTACTCATAGATAAAGCTCCAAATAAGACCTACGTACGTACGTTAACAGTTCCGTGACCATGGTTTAGTTAACCGTGTCAGAGCATACTTTCTTTGCATTGTAAGTTGTAACAATGCCACTAGAGAATCGAACTGGACCATCAATAGGGAATCACAACAGCGTAACAGAGAAAAGCCACTCAAAATAGCGGACAACCAAGCATTTTGACTCCATTTCGGTTATGTGCGCTTTCTTCCGTTCTAATTCATCTCTCTCGCATGTTGTATTGTCCTTTCTCATATTTTCCCAGCAAAAGGGACGCTTCAGAGGCGCGGTGGCCAAGCTGGTCCTGTCTATCGGCTGAGAGGACTAGGAAGAAGAGTTAAGCTATAGGCATTGAAGCAAAATTGGAGGAAGCTAAAATGGCTGACAGAATGATAAATGAGACTGTGATATGTTATAATCTCACAATATCCGTCAGCAATGGCATCTGGCAAACCGAAAGCCCAGTCCTCAATTCCCTCCCTCTCTTTGTCTCACAGCTTACCATTATTCTCTTCGTCACTCGCCTTCTCATCTTAGTCCTCAAACCCCTCCACCAGCCCCGTCTCGTAGCTGAGATCCTGGTAAGTGCAATTCGCATAGCTTAATAGCTTAATGTACAAGATCTCCTACAATGGGACTTGGGCACTTAGCGTTTATTGGTAATCAATTTTTTGCACGCATATAACACGAACTAACAGAAGGAAAATTTCTCAATTTTGTACAGACGGGATTCATCATAGGTCCATTATTACTGGGGCACTTCCAATTTTTCCAAAGACTTTACCCACCAAGGGGCATCATGCTCATCGAGACGATGGCATACTTGGGCCTCCTTTTCTATGTATTTCTCACGGGGTTAGAGATGGACCTAACCGCGATCTTGCGAGCGGGGAAAAGGGTGATGAGCATCGCTATGACCGGAATTCTCATCCCAATGGGGATAGGAATAGGGTTGTTCTTCCTACTGCAACACCACGCCAAAACTAATGCCACGGCCGTGGGTTGCATGTTCTGGGCCGTTGCTCTCACCATCACGGGCTTCCCGGTGCTCACACACATCTTAGCGGATCTCAAGCTCCTCCAGTCCGATATAGGGAGGACAGCCATGTCCGTGGCCATGCTGAACGACATATATGCATGGGTTCTCATTGCAGTCTTGATACCAGTAGGCACCAACCTCAAAACTTCTCCCTACTCAATAACTGCCATAGTCGCCTTCGTTTTGATCTGCTTTTTCGCGGTCCGTCCTCTCATCGAAAGGATAATCCACTCCACTCCGGAGGACAGCTACAGCGACTACTATCTGTGTTTTGTGCTCGCTGGGGCAATTATCTGCGGGTGCATCACCGATGCAATCGGTTCACACTCCGTTGTGGGAGCTTTTATGTTTGGGCTTATCATACCCAATGGGGATTTGGGGGATGAGCTTTTGGATAGGCTAGATGACTTTGTTTCGGGGCTTATGTTGCCGCTCTTCTTCGCAAGTTGTGGGATGAGAATCGATTTCACGCATATCGCAGAGGGCACTTCCTGGTTGTTGGTGGTGGTGGTGATATGCTTCGCTTGCATGGCTAAGATTTTGAGCTCTCTCACCGCTTGCTTCTTCTCTGACATGACGATTCGAGATGGTGCAGCTCTTGGGGTACTTTTGAACACTAAAGGCATCTTGGCAATCATTATCCTCAACGCGGGGTGGGACAAAAAGGTACATGTGTTGTGTTCCTTCTATGGGTGTGTCAGCGCGTTTCATCTTCAGAGTTATGATGATATTATAGTGTTATCAGCATGAGGTTGTGCACAAAGAACAACAATCCCCTTCCTTGTATTTGAAATAAAGCTTCTTCTTTTTTAACTTGATCTTTTCAATTTCTCGTGGAAGAGAGTTATTTTACGTGCACTTCTTAATTTTATACGTGATTCACATATACTGTCCAGATTTTGAACAGCCAGTACTACACTGTGATGCTGGTTGCTATGCTGGTAATGACGACTGCCGTGTCGCCGTTCATGTCTGCTGTCTACAGGCCCAGAAAGGGGTTGAGGCTCTACAGGCTCAGAGCCATCCAAAGATCAAAGCCGGACACGGAACTCCGAGTCCTGGCTTGCGTCCACACCACCCGGAATGTGTCGGGCATAATCGGCCTCCTTGAAGTCTCCCACGCTACCAAAATATCCCCATTGACAGTCTTCGCCCTCCACCTCGTCGAGCTCACAGGGCGCTCCTCCGCCATGCTTATCGTCCACTCCACGCGCAAATCCGGAGCCCACCACCCCGGCCGCGCCCAGGCCGACTCCAACCTCATCATCAGTGCCTTCGAAGCGTTTGAGAGCGACAACCACCTTGTCACCGTCCAGCCGCTCACCGCCATGTCACCGTACGGGACAATGCACGAGGATATTTGCAGCTTGGCCGAGGATAAGCGTGTTGCGCTGATTCTCCTCCCTTTTCACAAGCACCCCACGGTCGATGGCCGAATGGAGGACGAGAACGCAGTTTACAGAGGCATAAACCTCAACGTTTTGGCCAATGCACCGTGTTCGGTGGGAATATTTATCGACCGCGAACTAGCGGGAGCTTTGCGCCCTGGTGGGCCTAATGACAGTGTCCACTGTCGCTTTGCCATGCTCTTCTTTGGTGGGCCTGACGACCGCGAGGCACTAGCTTATGCATGGAGAATGGCGGGGCACCCCGGAATCAGCCTCACCGTGGTGAGGTTTCTTCCGGGCAAGAACGTCGTGGAAATAGAGCCGGGACTCATGGATGAAGACCTCGGGATGCTATCAAATATAGCTGACAGCGAGAGGCAAACTGCAATCGACGA
>CM025850.1:1853894-1929843 GCA_003952965.2 Morella rubra
GTTGTAGAAGAAGAAAAGTTGGTTGACTGGTAAGACTTTATTGAACTTCTAATCCTTTTCTTGTCTCTGTGTTTCCTGTGTTCCTGCAATAGGAAAAGGTTCAATATTATGACATAGCTACCGAGAAACGAGCAGAGTTTGATAAAGCCACGGCGAACTATATCAAGAAAAAGGTGAGCTTGCTTTTTCCATTTTCTCCCATGTTGTTTGCAAGCTGGTCTTTGTCTTCAATGTGCAATAGCCAATCCAGAAGCAGCATATAAAGCAAATTGTCTGGAAATATTATCTTTTGCAGGAAAGTGGTGAGGATCTAGAAACTGAGGATTCAGATTCAGAGTTTGATGAGTAGGGCTGTAGAATTGGTGAGGATCAATGGGGGTAATGTACTTGGGTAACATTTTGTATATTATTTATTAGTGAAGCACTTTGTGATTTGTCATTGTACAAACAGTGTATCATTTTTGTGTAAATTGCTGCATCCAATCGCATTTTGTGGCAACAAAATTCGGTGTTTCAGTCTGATTTTCACTAGGAGCTTGCTTTTTGCTTGGGATTAAGTTGCTATTAGAAAGAAAACTAAAAGAAACGGCTTTTATTTGTCCAAGTGAATTTTTGTTTTAAATTCCCCTCTCTCTCTACCTCCCTTGCAACCAAGTTCACCAATGGGGCTGGCGGGCGGAGCTCAGGTTCCTCACATTGCCACCTCCCTCCAGCTGGTCTTCTATCTGGTTTTGTTAATGATAGTTTGGTTTGTTGGTGTACTCCTGGGAAGAGGAACTGTACAATCTGCTACCAAGCGGAGCTCCTCGCAGGCCATATGGCCTGGAGTCAGCACCCTCATCTCACGATCTACCCACCTGGCTGTGATTGACCATTGGCTACCACCCGTGTCTGGCAGAGGAGCCAAGCATTTCTTGTTCCTTCAATTGCAGAATGTAAATCCTTTACCATTTCAGGATCCCACCGCCGCCGAAACTGATGGAAGCTTGCTTGGGGAACTACTTTTTTCTTCTTAAGTTGTTGACCCAAGGAGATAATTCCTGAGATTAAGATTTTAGACCTTTCTTTTAGGGCAATATAAATTTAAGTACAATATTTACAATGGTGGGGAATAAAGACCCATTCAGAATGGCAAGCAGAGTAGAAATTTGGAATTTTACAAAAAGAGTTCAGCGTGGGGAAGTTTCGATTGATTGATTGAGTGCGTTCCGTGAAGGACTTGAGCAGAACTCAAATAGGGTCATAACTATCACTTTTGACATATTCAGCTTTTAAAACTTTTAAATTAATTAATTTGCACATTGAAATAAAATCCAAGTATCAAAACTGTGTCATATGGCTCAATTATCACCCGTGGCATGACTTTGACGGTTAGATTTCTTTTAGGGGGGGCAACTTGATGAAATTTAGTAATTTGGAGGTGCAACATGATTTTTCTCTTGAAAGTAATAAGAAAATTGCATAGATATTGCCTTAGCTTCTAGCACATTGAAAGGCCAAATGGCTCTTGCTTGTTGCTTGTGCATTCCAATCTCACTGTTGGCCGGTAGTGGTCACTTGATGCCACTTAAAAAACAGGAGTGGCATTGATGCTAATTCTCATGATTTTGCAATATAGATTAAAAAATAAGTAAATATAAAGAAAAAAAAGGGGGTACGTTTCCCGTTTCCTTCAGCTAGAAAATGGCGGAAAAACTGTCTTATAGATCCTGCTTTCATTATAAAGTTTACTCTTCGGAGTATGCCGGCTCCATAAAGAATGCTTCTAGTATGTGCAGGAATTATGCATTGTGAAACTAGGTAAAGGTCTGGAATCACTTCGCAGAGACGATGGGAAAAGGAAACACAGAATAAAAGCCTTCATTGCAGAACTTATTCTTGTGACCCTATCTCATATGATTATTTATGTGTTCCATAGAAACAGAAAGAAGTATAAGCCATTTTATTACCGTAATGAACATGACATTGACACCTGAGGATTACAGTCTCAAAGCTCTCACTTCAGGTGTGCTGTGTCTACCAGCTGATATCTTTAATGAACTGGCGATACCTCTGACCTCAGCGATCATTGCAACCGTGTCATTAAGCTTATTCACAGCTGAACCTATGCCCTGTGTTCACAAATTGCACTTAAATTAGTTAATTCTAAGAAAAACAAAACAGAAAGAATAAACACTCAGTCTTAAAATTTTGACATGGGTGTGATCACAGGTTCATCCTGTACAGGTGCGTGCACAGGTTCATTTATAAAAAGATGTCAACGTTGGTATATTACAATTTTGCTAGAGAGAAAATAATGATGCAGGTGTTACATACCACACCCGCAGCCCCTGCTGTAATGGCCATTGGTGCTGTAACTGAGCTCAGTCCAGATGAACACATGACAGGAATCTTCACAGCCCGAGAAATAGAATATGCAGCAGCTAACGTTGGTGAGGCCTATAAGTACCAGCATCCGAGCAAATTCATTAGTTACAAAAAGGAATATAAAGCAATTAAACCTCAGGCCACTCTTTTCAACTTGAATTTACAGGAGTACCTACTATCTATGAGTCCTGCATTTTTAAATCATCAGTGTTCGCCTAATTTACTTCCAAGAAGACCTAGGTCACTTTTTTTAAGAGAACTTCCAACAATACCTATTGGTTAATGTCTATTGCCCCTTAAAACCTTAATATTCAACCCAGCTGCCTTTCAGACAACTTATTCACAAAGAAGCCCTCATGCAGAGCAGCTTCTGTCCATAACTCTTGAAAATCTCCATGGAGTTAACTAATGACAGCTGCAGTTAGACAACCAATTTAAGTTATTACTTGAGCACAGACAAAAGGGTTTAATTCCAGTGTCCCAGAATGTATTTTGAGCACATTATTGATGTTCAAGCATCAGCCAGGAAGCATGGGGAACAGAGACTTCTCCAGTTAGCATTTTTGATGTGTTACTGGAATGTCTGTTGATGAAGGAGGACAATTTGGGCCCAGGAGTCAGCTTGATACCTTTTGAAGATATAGCACACTGTTCAGTGAGAGTTATTTTTCAATTTGCTACTTTCAAGTGGTCATCCTACAAACCTCAATTCAGCACAGCACTAACTATGTACACAGATTATGTGCAAGTGCCTACGATATTTCAAAAGCATAATATTGTTAGCAGTTTTTTTTTTTTTTTTTTCTGAGGAAAAATACTCTATTCTGAAAGAGATTACCATAAAATTCTGTTGTGTTTACCTTCTCGATCAAACCGAGAACACCAGAATTTGAAGGATTTGAACATTTCCCCCCTTCAGTTTGAATGATGTCGACCTCTTCCTGTTCCAGCATCTCTGCAAGCTTGACCTGTTGGTTACTCAGACACAAAGATTAAATCAATATATGGTGAGCCATGGAACACCTTTTTGAGTTCAAGTTCTGCTTGTAACCTGGTCGGGCAGGCTTAGTGTGTGAGGCACAGTTACTGATAAGGCCACAGAGGGAAGAATCCTCTTAGTCTCCTTTGTGAGATTCAATATCTGTGGAAAATTTGTCAACAGGAAAAATATTAAAAACAAATAAACAGAGAGAAAGGTGACTAGCTTCTTCGATAGTAGGAATCCAAATGAAATTGCTGAAGCAGATATGAATTCCTGTTGATAGGGGAAAAAAGGACGAGATTGGGAGGATTTCTTTTCGTTTTATTGGGAGATTAGGAGAACACTACTCCATAGCATAACGAAGTTATTTGTTAAAAGTCCTACAATTTCTTGGTCAAGAGTTACAAAAAGCCCCCGTATAGGATCACTGGGAAGCATGCTAAAGACATTTGCCCAATTGTTCTCAGATTAGGTGTATTTATAGTAGAAATCAATGTGATTGTAAGTTCTGAAATGACCGTATCTACAATTTATTGGATTGTTTACATGTCTATTCACTACAATTGAATATTTCAATTTATTTGCTTTCGGTTTCAGGATCAAAGTCTTTATCTAGTGGGACTTTTTGTTCAAGTTTCCTCAATATCTATGATCTATTTGCATTAGCAAATTGGTAGAGACACTGCAGACATACTATCATCATGGGTTACTTTTTACATTGGTTTTGCAGTTCATGACTTACTTGCTCTGGAGAGAAAACCACACCCATCTCATAAAATGAATCATAGTTCCCAATCTCAATCTGCATGCACAATCAGCTTTGTAAATACGATATACTTTTATCATATTTATTTATAAACAGGAGAGCACAAGTGCTTTGTGATATTCATCGAAATTCTTGCACCTCAGTAAGGAGACACTGGGTCAAAAGATTCAAGCTTATGGGTCAAAACACAGGATTTAAAAAACCAAGTTTGTCCACAAACCATTAGTGCCCCTGCTTCTACAGCAGCTGGAAATGCAGTCGGATCCACGGAAGAAACACACACCTGCAAATGGGAGATGCAACATTCATAAAAGAAAACTGCTATAGAACTAGTCAACATGCGTGTAACTACATCAGCATCTTCGCAAGAAAGGCTAAGGTTGCTTGGTTTAGAGTGGGTGCAGATAAAGGGTTGAAACATCTTAAATATCATCACCAGTTTTGCATCCAACAAGAGATAATAAAGAACTGTATTCTTCCCTCCCCGCCACCCAAAGGACCTAACCCTTTTCCTATTATTAACCTAGAATTCAGATCTATGAAAATATATTTCTGTCCCATAAAGTATATGCAAATATCTGACGATAGAATATAAGTAGAACTTTCCCCAAAATGTACAATTTGCAAGCGAATGATCAAGATCCCCTTTTCCAGAGTATGAATTTACCGGAAGAGAAGTTAAACTGATGGCAAGCTTTACTAACTCTGGGTCACATGCTATATCCACATGAGTTGCTCCCCCCTGTAGGAACGATGACATCATAATGTGAACTATAAACTTGGAGGTCAACGAACTTAACAAAAGAAATCAAACAATCCGGAGGAATTGCAGTCTGGTGAAGTAAGCAAATTTAAATCTTGAGGCTATTAAGAGACCAAAGATAAAGCACATTTGCAGAAGCACGGTTATGGATCACATAGACTTAACAGTTCTGGAAACTATTCACCAAATGCTGCTTGTAAATTGCATGAGAAATACTAAGGCATAGCTAAGGCCACTACTACCTTGCAAATGAAATGGACAGTACTGTGGTTCGCATATCATGTCCTTTTGTTGATCCATCATAAATGATATGAACAAAACTATGAAGGAGTTTTCACGATATTGCAAAAGATACACTTTGGTGCCAACTAACAAAAAGTTTGTAGTTGTTTTTCATTGATTGGTCCATAAGCATTCATCTTCTAATTGTATCAATCACAAACTAATCTCATATAGGTAACTCAGGATGACCTTGATAGTAATGTTAAACCAACCTTTTCTGCAGCAGTAACAACCGATGCAACATTGTCTCTATTGAAATTCTGCAATCCTGAGATAATCTGCCAAGAACAAATAAAATACATATGATGGTGCAATTGGCAATTAAATCGAAATTCGCTCAAATGGAACATATCAGATGGAAGGACTTCATAAGATGTTAGAAAAACACATTACATGAGCGCTAGAAAGAGACCTATTGAATCCCCCCAACTTGAGGTTAACAGAGTTGCGGTCCAACCAACAGAGCTATTCCAGTTGTTAGATTGATTTACTTAGTATCATTACCATTACTTTAATGAATGTCCTCCTGTTTGTAGCATTTGGCACATATTCTAAAATTTCCGCTACTCTCAATTGGATCCATAAAATTCATCCAAAAAAGAAAAACAATCGTACACGTAACTAATCCCATAGGTTATACTGCACTTTCATTCGGAAAGCAGTAAAATCAGTTCACTCTCTCGCCCATTAAGGACAGAACAGAGGAGAACAAAAACTTATACTTTGCCCGACCAGCCAGACACAAGAATGATCACAAACAATGGGAATTGGGTGTAGATTACCTTTAGAGCTCTTCGTTCTTGAAAATCTTTCAATACCGCCTTTTTGGTAGTCGTTAGAAGTGCTCTGGTAGTTAGAAGAGAGGTTCTTCTTCTGACAGGCAAACACGGTCTTGAAAAAAGACGGTCCCCCAGAAAAGTATTGTTGTTGGGTTTCAAAAGGGTGTGGGAAGATTGTGAAATGGGCATGCAGATTGAGGAATGCATAGCTCTCTCTCCCTGTCGCTCTCTCTCTCTCTAGGTGAGAATGCAGTTGGAGGGAAGAGATAAGGGGGCTGGGAGATTTTGGTCGGTTTAGTTTCCCAATTTTTGCCACCTCACATGAAAGGACAAGAATATGTTCATTTTTCAATTCAAGAATTAATCGTCAACCTTTCGGCTATATATGCATGGAAGGCTTGCGCATGTCAGTCTGTACACCTTAACAAAGCCAAAATGATCGAAATTGGATGGTTAAGATTTAGTTAACTCTTCCAGAGGAAAATGAATAATTCGGAAAGGTCTTGATCTGAAAGTGTTGTTGCTACAATGATTGAGAACCGATATGCTATATAATTGGGCCTTTTTCCGTTTTCTTTTTCTTCTCCCCGTGGCATGACTGTTTCCTTCAAGCCTAGAATGACGAACATAAGGTCCAGGAACAATGTTCATGAGGACTATTTGACTAAGGCTAAATTGTTTGATTGTATAATAGGTTAAAACAAGGATGTCTCGGCCAGAAACCAAGTTTAGTTGTTAATCGTTTTGGCAGCGGGAGAGGAAGAAGATACTAGGAATCGAAAGATCCAAAAGGAAAAAAAGATTGGGAACTCCTCACTAGACTCGAAGTATAGGTGGTAAAGAACTCCATCTATATAGTTAGTTAAATTCTTAATCAAGAAGCTAGCTCCATCTCTGTTTCTCTGCAAGATTCTTAAAGAAGATTTCTCGCTACTAATTAAGGAAGATCCTAGCTTACCTATATTGTCTAATCGAACATGGCTTTTGAATTTCAGTACTCATAGATAAAGCTCCAAATAAGACCTACGTACGTACGTTAACAGTTCCGTGACCATGGTTTAGTTAACCGTGTCAGAGCATACTTTCTTTGCATTGTAAGTTGTAACAATGCCACTAGAGAATCGAACTGGACCATCAATAGGGAATCACAACAGCGTAACAGAGAAAAGCCACTCAAAATAGCGGACAACCAAGCATTTTGACTCCATTTCGGTTATGTGCGCTTTCTTCCGTTCTAATTCATCTCTCTCGCATGTTGTATTGTCCTTTCTCATATTTTCCCAGCAAAAGGGACGCTTCAGAGGCGCGGTGGCCAAGCTGGTCCTGTCTATCGGCTGAGAGGACTAGGAAGAAGAGTTAAGCTATAGGCATTGAAGCAAAATTGGAGGAAGCTAAAATGGCTGACAGAATGATAAATGAGACTGTGATATGTTATAATCTCACAATATCCGTCAGCAATGGCATCTGGCAAACCGAAAGCCCAGTCCTCAATTCCCTCCCTCTCTTTGTCTCACAGCTTACCATTATTCTCTTCGTCACTCGCCTTCTCATCTTAGTCCTCAAACCCCTCCACCAGCCCCGTCTCGTAGCTGAGATCCTGGTAAGTGCAATTCGCATAGCTTAATAGCTTAATGTACAAGATCTCCTACAATGGGACTTGGGCACTTAGCGTTTATTGGTAATCAATTTTTTGCACGCATATAACACGAACTAACAGAAGGAAAATTTCTCAATTTTGTACAGACGGGATTCATCATAGGTCCATTATTACTGGGGCACTTCCAATTTTTCCAAAGACTTTACCCACCAAGGGGCATCATGCTCATCGAGACGATGGCATACTTGGGCCTCCTTTTCTATGTATTTCTCACGGGGTTAGAGATGGACCTAACCGCGATCTTGCGAGCGGGGAAAAGGGTGATGAGCATCGCTATGACCGGAATTCTCATCCCAATGGGGATAGGAATAGGGTTGTTCTTCCTACTGCAACACCACGCCAAAACTAATGCCACGGCCGTGGGTTGCATGTTCTGGGCCGTTGCTCTCACCATCACGGGCTTCCCGGTGCTCACACACATCTTAGCGGATCTCAAGCTCCTCCAGTCCGATATAGGGAGGACAGCCATGTCCGTGGCCATGCTGAACGACATATATGCATGGGTTCTCATTGCAGTCTTGATACCAGTAGGCACCAACCTCAAAACTTCTCCCTACTCAATAACTGCCATAGTCGCCTTCGTTTTGATCTGCTTTTTCGCGGTCCGTCCTCTCATCGAAAGGATAATCCACTCCACTCCGGAGGACAGCTACAGCGACTACTATCTGTGTTTTGTGCTCGCTGGGGCAATTATCTGCGGGTGCATCACCGATGCAATCGGTTCACACTCCGTTGTGGGAGCTTTTATGTTTGGGCTTATCATACCCAATGGGGATTTGGGGGATGAGCTTTTGGATAGGCTAGATGACTTTGTTTCGGGGCTTATGTTGCCGCTCTTCTTCGCAAGTTGTGGGATGAGAATCGATTTCACGCATATCGCAGAGGGCACTTCCTGGTTGTTGGTGGTGGTGGTGATATGCTTCGCTTGCATGGCTAAGATTTTGAGCTCTCTCACCGCTTGCTTCTTCTCTGACATGACGATTCGAGATGGTGCAGCTCTTGGGGTACTTTTGAACACTAAAGGCATCTTGGCAATCATTATCCTCAACGCGGGGTGGGACAAAAAGGTACATGTGTTGTGTTCCTTCTATGGGTGTGTCAGCGCGTTTCATCTTCAGAGTTATGATGATATTATAGTGTTATCAGCATGAGGTTGTGCACAAAGAACAACAATCCCCTTCCTTGTATTTGAAATAAAGCTTCTTCTTTTTTAACTTGATCTTTTCAATTTCTCGTGGAAGAGAGTTATTTTACGTGCACTTCTTAATTTTATACGTGATTCACATATACTGTCCAGATTTTGAACAGCCAGTACTACACTGTGATGCTGGTTGCTATGCTGGTAATGACGACTGCCGTGTCGCCGTTCATGTCTGCTGTCTACAGGCCCAGAAAGGGGTTGAGGCTCTACAGGCTCAGAGCCATCCAAAGATCAAAGCCGGACACGGAACTCCGAGTCCTGGCTTGCGTCCACACCACCCGGAATGTGTCGGGCATAATCGGCCTCCTTGAAGTCTCCCACGCTACCAAAATATCCCCATTGACAGTCTTCGCCCTCCACCTCGTCGAGCTCACAGGGCGCTCCTCCGCCATGCTTATCGTCCACTCCACGCGCAAATCCGGAGCCCACCACCCCGGCCGCGCCCAGGCCGACTCCAACCTCATCATCAGTGCCTTCGAAGCGTTTGAGAGCGACAACCACCTTGTCACCGTCCAGCCGCTCACCGCCATGTCACCGTACGGGACAATGCACGAGGATATTTGCAGCTTGGCCGAGGATAAGCGTGTTGCGCTGATTCTCCTCCCTTTTCACAAGCACCCCACGGTCGATGGCCGAATGGAGGACGAGAACGCAGTTTACAGAGGCATAAACCTCAACGTTTTGGCCAATGCACCGTGTTCGGTGGGAATATTTATCGACCGCGAACTAGCGGGAGCTTTGCGCCCTGGTGGGCCTAATGACAGTGTCCACTGTCGCTTTGCCATGCTCTTCTTTGGTGGGCCTGACGACCGCGAGGCACTAGCTTATGCATGGAGAATGGCGGGGCACCCCGGAATCAGCCTCACCGTGGTGAGGTTTCTTCCGGGCAAGAACGTCGTGGAAATAGAGCCGGGACTCATGGATGAAGACCTCGGGATGCTATCAAATATAGCTGACAGCGAGAGGCAAACTGCAATCGACGAGGACTTCATAAACTCTTTTAGGCTCGGGACGAAAAGCGTCGAGTCAGTAATGTACTTCGAAAAAGAGGTGAACAATGGGGAGGAAATAGTGTCGGCCATAGGTGCAATGGATAACAGTTTCGACTTATACATAGTTGGAAAGGGAACAGGGATGGTGTCGCCGCTCACGTCATGGCTATCGGAGTGGAGCGACTGCCCGGAGCTAGGAGCGATTGGGGATGTGTTGGTGTCCTCGGACTTTGCCTTGAACGCCTCGGTTCTCGTGGTGCAGCAGTATGGCTCTGGGGCTCAAGCTGGAGGGAAATCGTCGCCGGGAGAGGGGTCGAGGGGAGAGCATTTCGGAATTCGTCAGCGCTTGATGGGTGGCTTGAGGTCTTCGGTAAGGTCAAAGGGAACGGTGTTGTCTGACAGTGAATCTCCGTTTGGCGATGACTGAAGCTTCCGTCAAAGCACAATGTCATTTATGCCCATTTACCAGATTTGTTAAATTCTGCAATTTATACGGAACAAAAAAAAAAAAAAAAAAAGTCTGTGAAGACCATGAAAGCGGTTCCTATTTATGGTTCCTATTATTTTTCCTATTTGCTTCTTTTCTATTTTATTTTTTGGCCTTCTTATTGTTCTGGGCCTTCTGGCTCGGCAATAGTGTGACGCTGTGGACTGTGACTGCCAGTGGCCTGACGCGTCATTTCATGCGTAACATAGGAATACGTATAGATAATTTTTTGACGAAAGTTTGACCCAATTCCAATTTCCAAAGGTCTCAGAGGTGGGGACACCGATTTCTTGGACTGCACGTATCTGCCTCGATCCTAACTCATTCGGGTGCCTTCATCAAGTAAAATTTTGGATTTTGGCTATCCAAAATTTTATATCGTTACACAAATTTTTTTTTTTCTCAGTCAATTCTCGTAAAATTATTTTTTATTTATTTTTCACTAATTTTTTCACTACTTTTACACCATCTCCTGCGACCAAGATTTTAACTTAACTGCTCTAAAATTTTAGTACTCAAAAACACAACCTTAATAGCCTTGGTTTTTTTATTCATTTTAATCTAATCTAACCAATATTAGTTTCTCAATCTCTTGAGGACTGAAGCAATAAAGCATGCTTAAAAGGGAGGGTTACAACTTACACAAATCTCTCTTGGGGATCAGCCTTCATGTCGAGTTGATGTGGGTCAATTGCTTTGGAAACGAGTCCCAGTCCTAAACCTGAAATCCTACTGCAAAGTAAGCAAAAAAAAATTAACCTAGAAAAAAAAAAAGAGTATTGAAATAGGCTGTGAATTTAGATTTCTCATTTGTTGTGAGAGAAGAATCAGCGTAGCTTCAATTTTTAATCAGACCTCCTATGATGTCCATTTGATCTTCTACTCAAGAATTTCCTTCCATTTCACACACGTTATATTCAATTATAATTTATGAAGTTCGCAGTCTAATGGCAGAAATGGAGAATGAAGAAGAAGAATAAAAAAAAAAAACAGCTGACAATGACAATAGGCGTGATAAGGTTTAAGGTTTTTAAGATTTCCGCGTAGAGATCCTAGAGGATCTAAGAAAGTCTTCATCTGAGGAAAAGAAAACCTGTCGAGTTCTATGCTGCCCCAGCTGTAACCTTTGACCAGTCCTCCAAATGTCTGCTTAATTTTTATTGAAAGTTAAGGGCTCATTGACGATTCAATGACACCTCCGGTCAACCGCCTCTGGGCAGCTGATCTATCCCCCCAGCAAGCCAAGGAGCAGACTATCAGCTTAAACTTGAAGAATCAAATGCAGAGAGCTCCAATTTGGTCAATAAAACATATCATTCACAATCCAGAGCAACCCGCAATGCCTTTCTTTCGAGTGTGTCGTTCTTTTCAAGAACCACATTCAAGAAAATACACAAGTGGCGAAGGGGGGAAAAGAAAACAAGAACCAACCAAATCCAACAAAAGAAAAAAGCGAACAACTTCACGAGACTGGTCTACTTCTTTCTTCCCCAACATTAAATTTGTACAAAGACATATACATTAGCATACGGGTTGTTTTGATACCAAACTAGGTAGCCCCAGCGCAGAATCGCGCCCACACCCCCAATCCTTCCATCTCTCAAAGCCGCCCGGAACATACAAAACCCCACGAGAGAGAAAACAGAGCAAACATGAAACTAACAGAGAAACAGAGTCGCGTAGACACATGGATATTCTCAAAAATGGCAGCCGCAAAAGAGATAGAAGAAGCAGAGCGTGCCAACCAACACAATAGCCTCTAACACGGACACGATCCTGAAAAGCAAGTCGTTGACAAAAGACAGATGCAGATTCAGCTTCCTCCGCTTGAACGCAGACCCCAAGAGCTTCCACCTCCCCGTCTCCCTCCTTAGCCTCCTGAAGAACATCCACCTATTCTTCTTAACTTCCATCTTACTTCCTCTCTCAGCAAAGATTTTTCCGGCTTCTCTCTCTACTCCTTCTGGTCGTCTTCCTTCTGGGTTGGTCATGGACAGAGATGGGGCGTGGATGGGTTAGTTATAGCGTGGGGAAGGAACCGGGGAAGGTTCGGTTTTCTTAAGGAATACGGTTGGGTCTGAACAAGGGAGGGGTTGGTAATTCGGATTTCGGAAGTTTGGCTCGGGGTGGTTTTATAATTCGGCAAAAGAGAAGTGGACCGAGCGGAAGAATAAAAGCCTCCGCGTCTTCTTCGGGAAAAGTCAATAAAGGGTGCGTAATGCAAACGTGGAGGAGTGGATCTATGAGTTGGGCGAGGGCGTCTAGAAACCAAAAAAGAGGCTAATTCCAGCCTTGGGATGCTGCTTCCAGGCCAGTTGGTGCTTCTTTTTTATGTTTTTTTTTTTTTTAAGCAATCGTAAATTTCATTTCACACGAAAATTTATAACCGTGGCGATTAGATATAAATAATAGGGGCATAAATGCCATTACATTAGCATTTAAAATTCAAAGAATTATACATCGAGCGGCCTTAAAACGCTTGATTTTAAATTACCATAAAAACCTCTATTAGACAGGAAAAGCTTTTTAAAAAAAAAAAAAAAAAAAAGACAGGAAAAGCTGGTTGGTACTTTCGTGGGGACTGGGGTTCCAAGTTGTGGAAGAAGTAAAGGAGGTAGTGGAGATGGTGTTGTTATGTCTGAAGTTTGAACATCTACTAATCTTTGGTCGTTGCTAGTATTTTTCATCTTGAAAATATGCTAGGTATTGATAAAGAAATGAATTTGAAACGTTTCAAATTCAACTTGACCATTTAGACTTTTATTTAAAAATCCAGAAGGAGAAGTGCACAGAAAGTTCAGAGCTTCTAAATTAATATTATTATTTTCACTTCAATGATAACGGGAAAAAGAAAAGACGCGTCAAATATGTTCGACCTATTAGTTCACAATCATATGGCTATCTGTTTGGCAAAAGGTGCGAGGCTTATCGATATCAAAATGCAATTTTTTGAATTATATAATTATTATTATTTTTTTTTTGATAAGTAGAAGAAAACTCTTGTACAGTAAATTTATGAGAGTGATTCCACTTAATGCACTCATAAATTTGGAAGAAGCTATAATTGAGGCCCACGGTCTAAGATCTCACGTTTAAGTCACCAGTCTCATCCTAAGATAAATGAACATGAAACCGTGCATATCCACACAATCTCATGTACGCTATGACCATTGGACTACCCGAAACGGATTGATAATAGTGATGTTCGGTTGTAAGAAATCCTTTTGTAAAGAAGGAAATAGTTATATCAAGGTAGATTGGAGTTTTATTAATGTTTGTAAAAGGTTGGTGAATTTTTTTAAAGATAATTGATTTAAAAAATTAATTTTTATTAGAGTTTGTAAAAAAAAATATATAGATAATTTGACTGAATTTTTTAATAAAAAATATTATAGTTATATGAGAACTATAAAGAAAGAAGATTTGATTGCATTTTTCTTTTTTAAAATTAATAAATTTGTGTGAAAAATTGTTAGAATTTGTGTAAAAATATATATATACGTTAGAATTTATGTTTAATGTTTTTGAGATTTCAGATATTTAGGTTTTGATTTTTTTTTTTTGTTGCTTACAAAACATTCTTTACCTAATTTTATACAAATTTTGGGAGATGAGAAATGTGAGGCTTACCTGCTCAGAAAAAGGCCCGAGGCGCATCAACATCAATTGTAAAATCACTAATCTACTTCCTCCACTTACTCGTGGAGAGAATGAATCTTGCACGTTATATATGTAGATGATGGTATATGTAATTGACATTTATGTGGTGACAGCTTCTTCAAATAGCTAACTTTTTAATCACGAACACCTCTGCTCCCTCTCTTTCTATATAATCTATTCTGGATAGTCTGACATTTACGGTCACTTAAAATTGTATAGATAAGACTCACACAGTATCAGGTTATTGTTTTCAAAACTCAACTTAAATTGGGATTGTGAGCGGCCTCTACTACCCTCTTTAAAATTTATTTATATTTTTAGTTGATACCACTTCAAAGAATTTGCCATATTATAAAATTTCTCTTCAGCGAAAATTAATTAAGTTGGATATTGACATTTATGTGGTGACAGCATTCTTCTGCTAACTTTTTAATCACGAACACCTCTGCTCCCTCTCTTTCTACATAATCTATTCTGGATAGTCTGACATTTACGGTCACTTAAAATTGTATAGATAAGACTCACACAGTATCAGGTTATTGTTTTCAAAACTCAACTTAAATTGGGATTGTGAGCCTTTACTAACCTCTTTAAAATTTATTTATATTTTTAGTTGAGACCACTTCAAAGAATTTGCCATATTATAAAATTTCTCTAGCGAAAATTAATTAAGTTGGATGTAAGGTAATTAGGTATATGCATGATCTGTCAGCCAATACAAAGACCTATTACGTAATGCATGACGTATCCAACTTATTCGCAGCCTATGTATGAAAGTTTGAAAATTAAGTCATATTAATCTTATAAGAAACAACTGTGTCTCTCATGACAAGCTGCCTCTATGCTTTAGTTGTATTAAATTCTTATCTTCATGCAGAGTCAGTCCTTTGAGAATTTGTGTTCTTTATTTATTTTTCTTATTTTTATTGATCATTTTTCTTTATATAAATCTGGTTTTACTGGGTTTTTTTTTTATTAATCTGGAAATAACACTCATCCATCGAATGCACATATTAATGCTGATTAAATAAAACTCCATTATGTCCCCATTCATTCATGTTTATCAGAATTTCACATCCAGAATTTACTGAGATCTTGACAACTTATCAAAATGATGTTGATGTCAAGTAAAAATCTTTATTAATTAGGCGTTCCAGTTAAGATTTAATAAGTTTAGAACTGATGATCTCTTTTTATGATCTTATCCATCTATAAAGTTATTAGACTTTTAAAACTACTTTCTATTTGGGACAAACTTCACTTTGCGTCCTAATTAAACTATGAGGTCAATGTCACTGTAGGGGTTCGAATTACGAAATTCTTTCTGTAGAGTTCTTGAATTATTAAAATTTATTAATGTACGTCCCCAAATAAGATATGCTTGTCAAAACCGTGTAACATGACTCATTTATAACACATATAGCACGATTTCGATAATTAATTTGATCTTTTTGAAAGTGCTCAATAATGAATTTCGATAGTTTAGAGACACAAAATTACCTTTTCTCAAGAATTTATCTGTTTCCCTTGTGTTGGTGGATGAAGTAAATTTTGGAAAAGAAAAAAGTGAACGCACACAAAAAGGGAGAATATACAGCTCAACTGTGGTATTATATCGTATACTTTACAGTTAAGGGGGAGAAAAAGAAGAGCTGAAAAAATCTTTTGCAATTTGAAACCAAACTCCAGATCATATTCGATTCGAATTTGGACAATATTTATATATACGTGCAAGGTTTAGAATATCCTTGGACTTAAAAATTTGAAAGGAATATATAGTATATACTATATGCTGTAATATAATAGTTCAAATCGTAACTCATCGGAACCTGCATATCAAAGGTTAATTAACCATAATCCTGATCAATTAAACAGCGCAGGACTTTGAAACATCCAGGTGTAATGTACAGGAGATGTCTGTCCTGTAATTCATACGCCTTAAAGGCTCGAGGAGTACACGAAAGCCATGAACTCTACATCCAGGACAGAGCTGACTCATTTGAGTCCTTCCTAGAAGTAAGCTACACATATACGGTCACGTTGTAAACTAAAATTTTGATTAAATAAAATAAATTTAAAATAATCTCTCTTCTAATCAAATAACCTTTTTTTTTTATTATAATAAATATAAAAAATTCACTCAAATCATATTTCTTCTTTTTTTTTTAGCAACTCTCATAAAATTTTACATTTTCACTACTTTCTCTATAATAATAAGCATTTTGTCTTTAATTAGATATTGCAGTACTCTTTTGCTCAACCATTGGGCTTAAACGACGTAGTTTAAAGCCATTAAACTGACATCTTTCCAGATTGGAATTTTGATTATTTTCCCAGTTTTAATTATCATCTAACAAAGAGGATTAGGGGAACTCTGAATTAAAAAACTGTGGTAGGAGGTAGAAAGTCTATATGCTTGTTTAAGGGTGTGGCAGGAATAAAGGCTTCTGAATCTTTTGATTAGTTGTAGATAGTTTTCATCCTTGGCCGGCCCAATTATAATGATTGCCTTTAGAAGTTATTTTATAATCTTTGAGAATAAGCTTTTTGTTTCTTTTGCAAATACAATATTAATCTTTCTCCGTGGCTTTCCCCCCACCTTTTTTTCTGATGCTCCCACTGAACGTGAACGACTGCTGTTAAACAGAATATATCAGTACGAAAAGGAGTACATAGTTTCAGAAAAGAACATGGTAAGGGAGAAATACCTGAATTTGATACTGAACAGAATCCACCGATTTCTTTGTGAGGTTAACTAATTTATAGTTGAAAAAATTGACCATAAATTCAACATTTTCTTAATAAACAAGGAGGGAAACCATATATCTTCACAAAATAATGATTCAATGTTTGAATTAGAGAATCAAATTAGAACAATGATAGATATATCACATGCATACAACGTCATTTAATGTTACCAATGAAAAGAGCCCAAAAAGAGCATAGTCCTACTGCATTCTCGTTGTGTCTTTATCTTTTAGAATATTTGAACTCCTATTTTCAAGCAACAAAAGGGTTTTAATATTATTTTTTTATCAAACAAACTCAGGCTTTTTTATTTTTATTTTTTGTCATAACAGCTCATACATTAATTAATTAATTTTAAGGAGGTTTAACACCACAGGTGTATGCTCTAAAGGTTAATAAGACTCTCCATAAAGGCTACAGCCAACGAGTTAGGGACCTAACTAAGAAAAGAAATTGTGTGGCAGACAATTGGAGAGATTCCCTCTAATTAGGCCTTGAGAATGACCGTTGTTTCCATTTTTTTTTGTTTTGTTATGATTGTTTTATCGGTCGTCGTCGGTCTTTGCATATTTCTCCCTTCATAAGATGCAGATGCTCCTTATCTGGAGGTCCTTTCGGAAGTGCATGCATGTTTAAAAATTTCATCAAAAATAGAATAAAGTGGGCTGAATATAAATGTAAAAGGAATGACGTACAACAACTTATGTCTCCGATTTATTAGAGGCTGAAAAAGATCAACTCGTTTCATATTAGATAAAACCTTTGGGCTGAAAAGTCCTCACGACAAGAAGAGGCTGTAGGATGTAGCATATGAGAAAGAAAGGTTGGCACTGCCGCTAGCCAAATGCCTCGAGGACAGGCGTATCGTGTATGTCATCCAGGTCGATCGCGACACAGCTCTAGATGAGTTGGTCGCTCGTTTTGCCAATTACACTGTTCCAAAAGGCAAAAGATGAAAAGAGTAGAGAATATTTGACGCCAGCCAGCACTCCCACAGCCACAACCCACAAGTGAAGTACTATGGAAGCATAGATGAGTATGCGTACGTGTTTCGGCGTATAAAGCCTTCTGACATTACTTTAGCTTAGCCAGCAAAGAAATAGAAACAAAAAGCAAACACCTGTCGTGCTGTCCAGTATCAAGTCCAGGCAGGTCAATACTCCTGAGGGAAGCTAGCCCAGCCACTGCCTAGCTATTCTCACAAGGGGTTCGAAAAAGATTAGTACTCAGGGGAAACAGTTAGCTAGCCCAATGCCAATAAAGGACGCCTATTACCCCCAGTTGGATAGTAGGGTTGGGCGGTGGGTTTCATATCTGGGCCTCCTGCACAATTGCGCTCTCTCGATGGAAATTTTAAGTAACTTTTGTTTGCATCCCTTGTCTTTCCTGTTGATTTAATCCTTCCATGCAGAGGGAAGTCTAAGTGAGATCTTTACTAAGGCCTAAAGTTCAGTAGGATTTTAATTCTAAAGAAGAGTCTTAAGTCACACTCATAGAAGAAAGAAATTAAGGAGAAGAAAGACAATTTGTTTTCATTTACGCCCAGATTTCTTTCAATCTTTGATCCTGCTTCTTTTGGTCCGATCGAGCTGAAATTTAGAGGAAAAGTTCAAGACATAACAAGATATAATCTGAACGGTAGAGATCAGATTACAAACTCGACAACTGGGGTTCGTGTACATGAACAGTAACAGTGAGATTTGATATTTTCTCTCTAATTCTCATTGTATTTGCCAAGATTAATAATGTCATCTTGAAGATATAATGTGTTGTAGCCTCTAGTTGTGATTAGAGAATATATTGTGTACCCATTATTTAGTTGACAATAGAGATTTTGACTGACTAGATCTCGTGATTTTTCTTCCTCACACAAAAAAAGTGTTCTAAGTAAAAATAGATTACCCTATAGATTATTTCCAGCACATAGTGTTTGTTTGTTGTTTCATGATCAATCATCGTCTTTAGTTTGAGTTAGAAAAAATATACAAAATGACCGAAAAGTCTCTAAGACAAAATTTAAAAAATAAAATAAAAATTTAGGGACTCAAATCGCTATTTTGAAATTGATTTTGACGTAATTAAGGAGCTCGTAAGTAGGTCCATATATATATATATGAGCAACTATCTTCCCCTCCTTTTTCTGTAACAGAGAAACTAAATAATTTGGTAAGTTTTTCCCCATTTGAACATTAACTTGGTTGATTCGTAATGGACTTTTCCTAGCTAGCAATAATATGAAACCATTGAAAAAACTACTTTCCCCACATAAAAAAAAAAAAAAAAAAATCCCGTAAAAAACTATGTAGTAATACAATTAAAAATCACACTAATTAGGAAGTTAATGAAATCGTAATGGTTTAATTTTTGTTTTATTTCTTTCACACAAAGGACACTTATTTGTACACATTCCCAATTTTTTCCTCATATTTTATTGCGCAATTGATCACCATACAATAATGGTAAATCACAGAGAAAATAAAACTAAACACATAGAGGACACCAAAATTTAATGTCAGGGTGAGATACACATGCGACAGAGATAATAGGAAAAATTCATTATTAATTTCAAAATCAAGAGTACAGACAAGAAGTTAAGAAAAACATGACTCCAAAATATAATTCAAGCTCCCACACACTCAAATCTCACCATCTCACTCAAGAAAATCTATTTCGTCCTTATAATTCTCTCATTGAGCCATAAGATAGAGACTAGAGATGCTCTATAATTTATGCGAGACACACTAACTTAATTACAGAGCATGTGTTCTGAAAAAATTAACGTGATCTAGAATTCTTGACACACATATTAAAATAAAAATTAAAATTATGAGAGTATGGATTCTGAAACAAATGAAAAAAGCACAATAATGGTAATAACAATTTTACCTTACCATATTTTCCATATTTTGAGAGTGATAAATGCTGATATATTGACAAGATCTGAATCATTAACTTGACGAGACCACTTTGGTAACTAATAATATTGGATTATACAGGCACGGTTAATAACAAGACGAAAGTTAGCTTCTAGATGTTCTTTGCCTGACTTATAGAAGAAGCAACCTTCTGGCATCTCTACCAATAGAGGAGTGGCTTTTAATCATAATATAAAATTACTCAGCGCGATGGAGAAAGAAATATTTGTCCAAAATAAGTATTCAAATTTAAGGAATATAGTGTATTACCCTAGAAATTTTAGAAGATCTTACCAAAACTACATTAGTTCAATCACCACTCTCTTGTGCCTTTACATATATATAAACATTTTGAAACTGCTTATACACACACTAGTAAATTTTACTAAGCCTCCGTTTATTTCGACGTACGATTATTTATAATGTAAAGTACTTTATTTTGTTTCATTAGAGTAAACATGTTTTATGAAAAGCACTTTTCAATAAATATATATTATTTTGTATAATTAATAATTTTGATTTTTAATATCAGTTTGAGATGTATGTAAAATTATGAACATTATATGTATGATATATATCAAGATATTAATAAAGCTGGAAGGGCGAGAAAAAATAAAGAGAAGCGAGGGTTCAAGTACAGTGAGAGAATGAGAAATTAGAAAAATAGATTACTTTCTTTCAAAAGAGAAACCAGTTTACGTAAATTAATGCTTCACTTCATATATAGTTGATCGATTTCAGTTGACTTACTTTTACGAACTTCGATCCACAAATACTGGTGAGTAAATAAATATTGTGAAACAAACGGAGCCTTAAGATTAATAGGCATTCTAAGTACATGATTACTGCTAATGAACAAACTGTTCGGAACAGAAAAAGGCATACTTATGTAATCAACCAAATTCACTGTGTACCCACGAATTACACCCTTCTCGATCATGTTTTAGTACATCCAAATTCGGAAAGGTTTTTTTTTTTTTTTTTTAAGAATATGCTGTTATATAGAATCTGGCGCATCGTCTTCTTGGACAGGCCTCTTTCCCAGAAGAAGCAATGAAGATGATGCCTCCAGCTCACTAACTCGCACCCTTACATTTTCACGAAGCTCCTCCAGCGATCCCTTCAATGTCTCAAGTTCATGCAAGCTCAGCTCCTTGATAGGCCTTTCGCATGTTTTTTTCCCCTTCGCTTTCATGGCCTTCTCAAGCATCTCTCCCCTCTTTTTCTCAGCTTCCAACTGCTTAAACAGGTCCATGAGTCGCTGATCAAGCTTTTCCGCCTGTACACCTTTCGAAGAACCAGCATTTATTTGCGTTTGGGTCCTGCGTACTTAGGAACCGGTCTGAAACTGACCCAACGCTCGGGTGGCCAAATGAGAATGGCTTGCCTCCAGGGGAGAAAACAACTATAGCAACATCCGCACCGCACAAAGTAGCAAGCTCATTTGCTTTCTTAAAAAGGCCGGTTCGGCGCTTGGAGAAGGTGACCTGCCTGCAGTTGTTGTCCTTCACCATCTTCATCTCAATTTTTCGCCGCCCCATTGTTCCCCCCCACCTACCTTCCAATTTCGCCTTAGAGGGATGAAATTGTTTTGTTTCCGATTTGAAATGTGGTGGAGGAGAAGGGAGAAAGAAGGGGTATATATATTTATGCATATGAGTGGATCGAGGTTTCAGTGTTTCTAATATTGGAGTCTCATCCTCCATTATTTCTATATGTGATTTTCCTCGCTAGTATGGAAAGGATATGTAAGACTATCTTGCTTAGTTTGTGTGACTGCGTACTGTATATATATGCATTTGAAATTAACTTCGGCTGGCATAATTTAATTCTAACCGAGCATAGCAGATTCCCTAAAGAAATTTAATTTCAAGCTAATCAAGCTCATTCTGGTGTCCATTTCAAAAGATTGCCATTAAGTGCAGGGTTCGTCGTCCTTGCAGAGCAATTTGGGGCTCTCCTTTTCCGGCATATAATAACCTGGCTACTGGCTAGGACATGGGCGGCTGGCCGCACTATCGGGTTTGTTGGATTAGTAATTTTTATGCTGGATATATGCATGTCCACCAACGAATTAGGGGGCACGGTAAAAGAAGGAAAAATCTCACTTAATTTGTGCTTCTAAACTACACTATGATGCCAATATCATTTTAACATCTAATTAAATTATCAATTTTCTTCAATTTTATTTGAACCATCAAAATTTATCAATGTGCTCATTTTAATAAGATCTTATTGTTTAAAAGAGCAAAAAGTGGACTAATTGTCACAATCTTAATAGTTTGATGGATGTACATTCATGAATTTTAGTAATTTATGGGTACAATGTGACAAAATTAATATTTTAAACCTCAAAATAACATTGGTACCTTATAGTTTAAGGCTGCAAATTGAATTTTTCCAAAGAAATAAAGAAAGAAGAAAAGAATCATTACTCATTAAAAATTTAATGTTATGACAACAAAAGTGAGCAGGCGATTTGTTTGGCCTTAATGACCAACTCAAAAATTGGCAATGCCACTTATAGCACTTGTTATGGATATATACTTTATATGTAGAGATATTGATAGCATTAAATGGTGTAGATTAATTTGTTGTGTCAATCTTTCTTCAAATTCTACCATATTATTACAACCTTTCTAACTGCGTCATCTTTTTAGATTTGTGGTTTTACATACATAATAGAGATTTTTTACGTACAAACATAAGAGGGTAAAGATGATTTCTTCTAGGGAATTAAAACTCAAGCAAAATTAAATTCGAAAAAATCGATGTCCAATACAAAGAACTGTTAGATAATATTGTTTTGAGTTCGTTGGTGTACTTTTTAAATAATCAATAAGACAAACCTTAAATAACAAAATGATAAAGGAAACAGTATTACAATTATGAAATAACAAAAGTTATTCCATGAAAATGTTGCTATGCCAAGATAATTTTCTTCTTCCAACTAATATTATGTTTCCATCCAAAATTATTGCATTTAGATTAGGAGAAATACATAGACAAAATGGTTAAAATATTTGATATGAATAATTGCAATCCATTGAGTACTTTAGTTTGTAAAGGATTAAATTTAAGGAAAATATTTGTTCTTAAACTGAGGCCGAAATAGAGGATATGAAAAATATTTTCCTGTGGGTACACCTTACACTACAAGAACTTTGAGATTAGGCGACAAATTTTTTTGTCATCGAAACCTTCAATTTCATCACCAATAGTTTTGGGTGACAGAAAAAGTTACGTCACCCAATTCGTTACTAAAACCCCATCGTGAAAGATTTAGGTGACAAAATCTGTAATTCTTGATGCACATATATATCATTCAGACTGTATGGTATGACATTTGCGTGACGGATTTAAAAGTCTGTTTGCACAACGTGTGCGGACGACTTTTAATTCGTGACAAATTTTCTTTTTGCCACGAATTATCCGTTCAAATGCTCTGAACGGTTGTGCGAATGGTTAACCATTTCTTGACAATCTCAAATTTCTGTCACCAAAACAAATGTGTTGGACAGCATAAAACATCATGCGGACCTGAGGCATCGAATGATGTGGGAATGATTATATTGCATGCGAACGTGATCACTGCATGTAGACCCATGACGGGTGTGAACAATATAAATGGGTGCAGCCGTGCAGACAGATCAATTTCTGTGGACGATATCCACGCCAGTATTTTGTTTTATATAAGTATTTAAATAATTTATTTTATTATGCATTACAAAATATATTACACATTTAGATAAGTTGAAACATGAAGTATTTAATTAGCTATAAGGTACAAAATTAAAATTTGTTTACAAATATCTAGTCGTCATGCGTAACAATAAATAAGATACGCAATTGAAATCATTTTAAATAATATCAATAAATAAATAAAGTGGTCATATCAATATCACAAGTTAGCCAAATTTTTGTTGGGGGCATCAAATGTGCAGTGACAAGACGAAACCAGGATTTGCCTTTAGGGGGCCAAATATAATTTTTGTTTAAATTTTTTTTTCTAACTGGTGTCAAGGCCATCTTATGATTTCAGGGCCTTCAAATTTTCATTATAATCAAAATAAGCGAACTCAAAATGTAACACAATATTCTAAAAATTAAAAAAAAAAAAAATTTATAAACTTTAACAAGTGTAAAAGCCAAATTTTCATCAATTATGCAATCAAAGTTTAAAATTTTCATCAATTATGATCAGTACTAAAACCTTGTGCAGCCAAATGCAATCAAAAGTTTAAAATATTCGAAATAAATAGCTCATAAATTATTGACAAAAGTCACCAAATAATGTTAAAATATTCTAGCTAAAATAATATAGGCACACACAAATAATAGAGTAATAATATTTTAAATGACAATATAATTAAATGTAATAACATTTATAATTCTCTTTAAAGATAAATTTTTTTGTGCAAAGCAAAAAATTTGTTGTATTCTAAGCATTGAGTATGCATGTTGCTATTTTCTGTATATGAGGTAAAATAGTGGGAGAGGGAGAAAAGAGAGAGGTCATTAAGAGAAAATCTGACAATAAGAATTAAATGTAATAACATTTATAATTCTCTTTAAAGATGCAAAACAAAAAGTTTGTTGTATTCTAAGCATTGAGTATGAATGTTGCTATTTTTTGTATACGAAGTAAAATAGTGGGAGAGAGAAAAAGAAAGAGGTCATTAAGAGAAAAACTGATAATAAGAGTGTAAAGGCAGTAAGTGAGAAGATAAAGAAGATAAGAATTTTAAAAGAGAGAGAGAAAGAAAAGTAAAAAGATAGTCATAGTATTTTTAAAAAAAAGGGAGGAAAGAGAAAAGTAAAAAAGATACTCTAAGTATTTTTTTTTTCTTTAAAAAATTAGAGGGCCCACTTGTAAAGTATATATTCCCTCTCTTAAGCTCTTTCTTACTCTCATGTTTATTTCTCTAAAATTTTGGAGGTTATTACAAAAATTACTATCAATATTACCTTTATATTAAAAAGTTTGCAAAAATTGAAATTTTACCCTTATATGAAAAAAAAAAATTGAAAAAATTTGTGGGGGCCTAGCTTTGTCCTTGTGCAGCAGTGAGTTACCTTTAAGTATTTCATATCACCTGATCTTGCACCTCCTTTTACATTTGCCTTAGCATAAATTAATCTTGCTTGCTGTTGGTGTTTCCGCTCCTGTTGCTCTTGCACCGCCCTTTCTGTTTCCTTCTGTTGAGCAGCCAGCCCATCAGCCAGCGTGCGCATCGTAATCTTCCTGTTAACACCAAACTGTTGACTGCATGAAAGAGAACAATATGAGAATCTCCTGTAATTTTCCTTTCTCCTTACAAGCTCTGTGATATTATTATGAAGTCATGAAATGGTTGTTGATTGAAAATTCTGAGTTGGAGACGAATGTGATGATATTGGGTCGGAGTCGCATAATAAAGGGCCATTTATATCACAGGCACATGTTTCCTAAACCGACATTAGTGCCTGAGATCAGCACTCCCATGCCACTTCCTCATATAAACCATTTACCATTAATTCACTGGATGCTTCCGTCTAGAATTCTCGGCAGTATGACTAGGTTAAATGATACAACTGACGCTGTTCTGTGTTGTAATACAGAACCGTTAAAGAGCCATCTTGATTATCACTCTGCTAGATCTTGATTGTCCTCTGTACGCTCTAGTGGTTTCGAGTATTTCTTAGGACCTTGCTTTCCCCCCGGTACCGGGATGCCGGCAGGGGCCGGGGTGGGGTGTTTCGAGAGAGGTTTCTTTTTGTTTTTCTTTGGACAGCTTGAAGAGCAAAGATTTTTCGCCAGTTTTATCGTGGTGTTTTTCTTACGCTGATCTTGTGCCATGGTTTCATCTGTCTGAGATGAATAGCTCCTTATTTTTGAGAGATGACGAAAAAGAAAACCTGGTGATCTTTTTTGATTTTTCACATATTTAATTTATAAAACTTCAGAACATAGACGTCCGAAGAGAATACTTAGATCTTTGATAACATCCATAGAGAATGCTCCAACGAAAACGAAAAAAGACAAACAAAGAACATTCAGCTTGGTTCTCTTTCAGATGAAACCTAATATTATTTGAGACGACCGACGTTTACGTCGATTAATTTATAACTCCCCTCGTCCATAACCATATCCCTGAGAGAAGAAGGAAGGATCAGTTCCACTGGCATTAGGCAAAAAACGGCGGGTAATTGGTTCCTTGGGCAGAAGTTCCTGCAACAAAGGTGGAAGAAGAAGAGGCCTCAGCACCAGCTCTCTCCTTCATAGTGTTGCACAGATCATTGTAAAGCTTCGCTAGGGACGCGTGCATTTCTTTTACCTCATGAGGCTCAAGCACCTCAACCGGAGCCTCCCACCAGCCCTTGCTTTCCCTTGCCTTCGCCAGCTTCTGTAGTGCCTTTCCCCGTTCTCTCTCAGCCTCTAGCTGGCTGACGAGCTCAGTGTACTGTTGGTTGAGCTCGTTGATTCTCACCCTCCGATGAGCCTCCACCAGGGGGTGGGTCCTGTCACCTTGCGGTGCGTTTTGGTTCAGGAAGCGGTTGGCCACAGCTTCAATCGAAGGATGGCCAAATGAAAAAGGCTTTCCTCCTGGTGAGAAAACTACCATACCAACCTCAGCACCGCATAGGGTGGTCAACTCACTAGCTTTTTTGTAGATACCAGATCTACGTTTCGAGAAAGTAATTAATCGATCATCTTCATTCTGTATCTTTTTCATCTCAATTTTCTGTCTTCCCTTAGTCATCTTTCCCTCGGCCATGGCGACAAGATCTCTATAGGAAGCAGATCGAAGAAGAGAATAGAGAAATGAGATGGTGATGGTGATGGTGGCCTTTCTGGGTTTGGCTCTGTCTGGCCTTGTTCGGCTGGACGTATTTATAGATGAGGAGAAAATGAAGGTAATTAAATGATTTTAGGGCACAACTCTCTCTCTCTCTCCCCCTCTAAATTGTAATGGTCCTCTTCACATATAGAGTAAACATTTAATGCATGAAGAACGAATTCCTTTGGTTGGCGCTTTTATTAATTCTGTGTACCATGTCAGATATTGATTAGGTTTCTTCTGTCTTTTTGAAGAGGAATAAATGCTCATTTGCCTAGAAAAAAAAAGAGAATAAATGTTCATTTCTTCAAAGTTCAATAAACTATTTTTATGTCTATTTTCTGTTGTCTACCTATGATTTCCACTCAATATAATAATCTAAATCCTTCTTATCTACTAATTTTAAATATGACCATACCATATAGTAAAGAATAATTAGATATTGAGTAATTGACACTCCTTAATTAGATTAATGACTAATCGATCGTACACGATACGGATAAAAACAATTAAAAAAAACTGATTGATCGTAGAATCATAGCCGATATAGTACTAGTACTGCCATGACCTCGCCGTGTCGTCCATGGGCACGTTCAATGTCATAGTATCCACCCTCTAGCAACTAAGTTGGAGGAGTGTCTTACATGGCACGTTCAATGTCATAATATCCACCCTCTAACAACTAAGTTGGAGGAGTTAAAATTATTCATTATTAGGATAACAAAAGCAAACAATATTAACTTTCATGAAAAGCCACTGTTGAACCAGTAATTAGAAGATAATTATATATCCGGAAGAGAAGAAAAGTAAATTAGCCGGTGCTAATAGGATAAGGGGAAGGTTTTTGCTTCAAAAAGTATATATAATAGTGTCAATTATTAATCTATTTTTGAGAATGAAATCAAACAATACAATTGGAGTTAAGTAAAGTGCATGGAACTCAAGATTCGGACACATAAAAAAAAAAAGGCTTCTCATAAAGCTTGAAACTGTTCAAAGTTTAGTATTCTATATATGAAGCTTCATTGGGTCGACATTCCCGAAACCAGCTATACGTACCGTATAATGTACCCTGCAGGCATGGGAAGGACGTACGACGTCTTAGTCATATTTGCTAATGAAGCTTGAATGCTTGATTGTCATGGACTTTACCCCAAAAAAAAAAAAAAAAAAAAGCTTAAATGCAAATGCATGCTTTCCAAAAAGTACATAAGTAAACAATGCAAATGCCTGGCTAGTTGGTAAATAATACATTTAATGAAGCTGGAGCGTATAATTCAGACTTGGTAGCCTTTTCAAGCTTTGACTATATTTGGCCTAATAAAATAATTTTTCTCTTCTTATCTATTTTTTTTATCAAAATAAATATAAAAAAATTTAATGAAATAATCTTTCTCTTCATTTTTTTACCAATTTTCATATACCAAAATTTGTAGGCTATATTTAGTTTCGTTTTGAAAACGTTTTTTACTCTAATGATTAAGAAAAAATTTTGAGATATTTTTTTTAGGTATTTTTGAGAATGGTTGGGTCCACATAAATGATGTAAATTCATTAATTAAATCACCTCTCTCTTTATTTTTTCACCAATTTCCATATGCCAAAATTTTTAGGCTATATTTGGTTTGGTTTTGAAAACTTTTTTTCTATAATGATTAAGAAAAAATTTTGAGATATGTTTTTTATGTATTTTTTAGAATAGTTGGGTCCACATAAATGATGTTTGGAAAGAGAAAATTTTTGAAATTTATTCTTTTGGAGAATGTGAGAGTAAAAAAGTATGTTTGGATAGAAGATTTTTGTGAGATGAGTTTTTATGGATTTTTGTAAAAGTTTTTTTTTGTTTTTGTGTTATTTTTCACAGAAATTGAGGTCAATAATTAAATAAAAAAATTTATTGAAGATTGAGATGTTTTTTGTGTGAAAAAAATCATGTTTGAATTGTAAAATATTTTTAAAATCATTAACCAACACATGCACCTTAAAATCTCAAAATTTTAGCATCCAAACCCCACCTAAATTGTATATCATGTGCATTAAATAAGCTCCACATACTGTTCTTCAATCCACGAGTCTATTACATATTTTACGGCGTCATTCAACGAAAGAAAGATCGATACAGTGTATAGGGCTCTGCAAAATTAAATATTTCTGCACCTAATAAATTTAGGGCAATATCAGTTCTACAATATTTAACGATTATTGTTTTTGTCTCTTTGTGAATTGCTGCATAAAAAAAATTGAGAATATTCTGATCTGTCTGTAATTTAGAAAGCAGTTAATCCATAATGCGGTAACTAACTTGATCTGGATCATCAGTGTAACTCATAAATTGCGACGGATGAATGAAATCTGTAGATCCGCTCATGAGAATTTGTTCGGATTTTACACTTAGAACTGAACTTAATTATACTTGCTCCTGTGCGTGCAAATAATAAAAAGACATTTTTGTACTAGCTTGAACGATAAATTAAAAGTTACGCGGCACCCAACAAATGTATGAACGCTGATTCACTTCCTAGAATGATCTCTGTTTTATAACATTATTAATGTTGTCAAAGTCGTCCTCTTCAGGCTCGTAGAACTGCATGTTTTTGTTGAGGCATGTTGCCGCCGTATAAAGCAACTTTTCCTAACAAATCTTTCATTTGAACCCTTAAAAATTGTTTGCTTAATATTTTTTCAAAAAATATTTGTTGAACTTTTTGGTATTTTACCCTCGAAATTATATTTTAATAAAACTGGTCGCCTAATTTTTAATACTAACCGCGTTCTTCCCGCAATGGAGTTATCAAATAAAATTTTAATAAAAACAAAATAATTGAAGGGCTTTTGATGGGTGAAAGTACTGGCAAGTCAAAAAGGGAATAAGCGAGGAATCTTCTTTTAAGTTCTTATTTTCTCAACGACCAGAAGGCCACCCGCGTGGTCTGTATCAGACAAATACCGTATCTTGTTACCCCACAATCGTCAATCGCCATTCGCCTTCCTGAATATTACTCCTTTGGACCTCAAACGTTTCGTTCAGTTTCCATAAATACCCCCATAGTTGGTCAAATTCCGAGAGATTTTCCCTTATGAAGTCTGCTTTGCTTGTGTGGAATCCCAGAGCAATCAAATAAAGATCAGGCAACAGATCTGCCATGAAAGATACCTTCAAAAGAAATTGGTTTTCAGACTGTACACTTCACTGTTTGGAACGCAAAGCATTGCCAATAGACAACTGTCATCGTTCTTAGCGACATATAGGTCGCTGAGAAAGAGACGAAGATGTTAGAATTGAGAGACGGGTGTAGCTTTCCGCGGCTCTTGGTGGGCGTGACTGTTGTTCTTGCTCTAGTTGATGCCATTATTGCTGTTCTTGCGTTTTATCAGGTTTGTTCCCCTCCTGTTGATTTGGGTTTCATTTTTTTGTCGTTACGCCTTCAAGAGAAAATGTGGATTGGAAATGTGTTGACGAGTGGAGCTTGATTGACGGAGTCATGATTGCTGTGTGGGTTTGAATGGTATATAGTGTTAAATTGTGGAATTTGATAAATGGAATTGGTTGGTATGTGGGTTTGACTTAGAGTGTTTTAAAGTTTGGGCTGACAATTTTGTGTTCATATTATCAATTGCGAATGTGCATGCGCATGTTACTCCATCTGATGATGGGGCCATCCAACACAAGGGTATTCGTTATGTTGATAGACTTTGATGAGGTTGGGCAAACTGCCATTCGAGGGAGGAAAGCGGATTAGGGGGATTGTGCCATTGCAATTAGCAGTGGCTATCTCTGTTGACAGAGTCCTGAAGCATGGTATTCTTGAGAAGAAAAAAACCTCCATGTAGGTGGTGTCCTTGTTAGTCGCTTAGTCTAGCACAAAAGCTTAAGTGATTTGTCAGAGTACACGTTCAGTATTTCCTGCTTGCTATGTCAATGGTTATATTTTTTTAATATAACTTCTAATTGGTTGATTTACAGCGTTATTATGTATTCTTGGATAGCACTTTGGAATTTAGTTACGCAATTTGATAAATGATAAACAATCAGCCTGCTCCAATTCATTTCCTGTCCTGGGGCTCCTTTGTAATGTTACGGTTCTGGTTGGAATGTTTGAATGAATTTCTTTTATTCCAAAATGATAATCAACTAAATTTCCATTGAAAAATTCTGTTAGTTATAACTTGTGAAGTTTTTTAAATTGATCAAGGGACTACTAAAGTAATAGAGTGTCTTTTGCACATCTATGACTAATGTTGCCCGTTCCCCCACCATGCTTGAAATTCAAGTTTTAGTTTTATCTTAATTTATTGTTCATCGCTTGATGAATTCTTGATGTTTAGGCAAACTTATTGGACCACACAATTTCTCAAAGTTAGTAGTTATGTTTATCTACAAAGGTTTTGAGATATGATCTGAGATGCATGAACATGTTTTGCTAATTGCACAAGTTATATGAAGCTCTTTTTCTGAATATCAGTTGTTTCCTTCCTTGTCTTCCAGTTGAGAAGGATTCACTTAAGAAATTCACAACTTGCCTGGACTCGCCAAAAGGTGAGTTATATGTTTCATACAATCATCCTGCACATGTCAAAGGGTCTCTATTTTCATTTATCGATACATATGATCTACTTACTACTGTATGGGTGGCATCTACCATGGATCCAACCTTGAGGGAGCCCACAAAATGTGAGTGCATGCAACAAGTTGTGCAAGTGCAATTTCTCTCAACCAAGCATTGTTGGAGGGGATTGGCTGGTTGAACTGGTGGTAGGGGGGCCCTCTAGCCTTGATCCTTCTGGTTGTTTGAGATTTATCTGACCTGCCTAGGTTGAGATTATACAGTTATAACCTGTGTCTCATAAGTATATTTCAAGATTTCGTGTAAATTGCCAATCTTTTTTTTTTCTAAGTTCGTGTAAATCGCCAATCACTAGCTCAAAATAGGTTTTGCTTAATTCTCTCTCATAAGGAAGATGGATAGACATGGGGATGATGACCAGTGGTGAGGTAAATGATATGATACTGTCTAAACTCTCTTTTAGTTTGAGGGCAGTTACTGCCTTACGTTGAATGTGTTAAGTCTTAACTCTTCGACATACATACAATTATATGTTCATTGTGAGGAATCTATGTCTCAATATAGATATTTGCAATTGCGGCACTATGAGTCATATTTTTAACTCGAATTTAAGCAAATTGGTATCATTTTTCATGCTTATGAATGTCAAATTGCAGGTGTTTCACCTAATGATTGGCTCTTCTAACATGGGTAAGTCAATATATTTCGTATCATGCTGTCCCCTATTCCTTTCTGTAAAATGTGATCATTTTCGAATGGTTCTACAATAGCTGTTTTGATGATTCTGTGATGTCTGATTAGCTTTTTGGTTGGTGCATATGATGATGGGTTTTCTTGTTCCAGGTCATTATAATCTTCATTTTTGTATGTTAAGAGTTTATTTAATGAAATGGTTTGATCGTGTAGTAAATTTATGATCCCTTTTGTGGCTCATAATACATGATGCCACAAGTATGGGCCAGTAAGGATAGCTATATAGAGCATTTATGCAGTAATCAGTATGAACAGAAGTTTTTAATTATCTTTGGTGTTTGCGTGGTATTGAGTTTCCTGATAGATAAATCAAAGGTCAGATTTAGAGTCAAATACTTCTTTACTAGGCTAACATTATTAAGTCTGCAACTCCCTTTCTCTGTTAGTTTCATAGTCTGAAACAGTTTGGAATAGTCCATGACCTGGTTGCTTTAGCCTTCAGTTTTGCAAGGCACTTTTTGGCAACCATTTTGTTCCTTTGGCTTGACTGAGAAGCTTTTAATTAATTGATCATTTTGCTTTGCTGAGTTGGATATCTTTTATACTTCACAAAATCATTCATGCTTTGCTTGTCATCATTTTTGCTTACTTACTTAGCTTCCTGTATAGGTTACAGATTCCTTGTAATTTATTAAAAGAGAATTTCTCACTCAGGACTTTGGGGCATCATTATGGGTTGCCTTATTTCTAATCTCTAACTTTTTTTCTGGGGGCCTGCAGATTTTTCCTTTTTACCTGTTTTTGTACTATCTTTCCATGTGGTTACTCTTCTGGCACATCTGGCAGCAAAACACTGTTTCTGATTATTTTCGTTTATTTGGGCAAATGTGTCCTTGCTGCTGTATGGTTTGGGGAGGGAGACTAGAAATAATATTAATCAAGAAACTCCTATCTCTTATTTCATCCAGTTGAATCACATCTGCAGTTTGTTTCTTTGCATATAATATAAGTCCATTTTATTTTTGCATAATTGACTTCGTCCATCGTAAGACATTGAAGTCCTTCCTGCATGATTATTTTGCTACTCACCCCTCATTCCTTTGCTGTCATTTCCTTTACTTATATGGCTGGTGTATAGATTACTAAATTCCTGGTGAAATAATATTAATCAAGAAACTCCTGTCTCTGGACTGTTGGCCATATGTGATTGAGTTGAATCATCTGAAGTTTTTTTCTTTGCATATAATATTAGTTCCATTTTATGCTTGCATAATTGACTATGTCCATCGTAAGACATTGAAGTCCTCCGTGCATGCTTATTTTCCCACTCAACCCCTGTTCCTTTATTGTCATTTCCTTTACTTATATGGCTGGTGTATAGATTACTAAATTCCTGGTGAAATAATATTAATCAAGAAACTCCTGTCTCTGGACTGTTGGCCATATGTGATTGAGTTGAATCATCTGAAGTTTTTTTCTTTGCATATAATATTAGTTCCATTTTATGCTTGCATAATTGACTATGTCCATCGTAAGACATTGAAGTCCTCCGTGCATGCTTATTTTCCCACTCAACCCCTGTTCCTTTGTTGTCATTTCTTTTACATATATGCCTGGTATATCAATAACTAGATTCTGTTAAAATATTGTTTTGGTCATAGCTATTGATAATTCTGTCGCATATTTTAGCATTAGTTTGTGATAGGCGTCTGTATTTTTTATTAACTTGTTGACTCAAACTTCTGCCACTGCAGGTGAGTTCATTTATTTTGTATTGGCACTTGCTGCTACTTGCAGGGATTGGCCATGTTGGTCTAACTCTTGTGGTTTTATTCTCATGGGTATGCATTCAGTCTCCACTACTGTGTCGATGCCTGTGTTAAGAGCCTTGTTATAGTCTCTGATTTGTGAAATCTCTTCTTTTTGCAGCAATCCCCAAAATTCTGTTTTTTGCAGTGTTTCTTCTACTTTTATCATTTTGGTATGTTTTCTAATTTTTTTGTTTAGTGTATTTACAAATTGTTCAAGAGACTTATTGGAATGCACATGCGGAGTTCATTTTGTTTCCGCTCCATCAGGATTGCCAGTAACAATTCGTTGAATTTAATAAAAAGATATGTCTGTTGTACAAAAGGGATCTCTAAAAGGAAAAGAATCAATCCAGGCTCCCTGGGCCCTCTTATCTAAATAACGGAGAAAAGAAGGAAGAAAACTCTACCACTGAGCTTTCACCTCACCTTACCTCAAGGTGCTTAAAAGGTCAATGAGTGGAGATTTCTTCTTCTTCTTTTCTCTTTCCTTGCTCTTTCAGTATTTCTTGTTCAAAGCCAAAAGTTGCAGGTAGGAGGAGATTGTCTAGTACAAGGCCAATATCCCTAATTTTTGGTTACCTGGTTTGTTAATCTATCATGGATACTGAAATGAAAGGCCTTTTTTGGGAGGGCGTCCACCTTTTGTGATTCCTTCAGCTCAGGGTTGATGTTCTATTGTTTAGAATGCAATGGAGTAAATAATTTTGCATGTGCTATGTTGTTATTTGTGTATCCTGCGTAGCTTTCATAGTGAAGTGCTATCTGTTTTCTAGCACTATCACGTGCTGCTGGATTCATCTTGGAAACTCTGAACTTCCCTGCCAGCAAATGTATAACGAAATAGCATGTAGGTGACGTGCAATATTCTATTTTTCCGGGGCGGATGTTTTTATAGGGTTGATCTTTGCCATCAGGCAAATGAGGAGGAGGATGAATATGAAGAAAGCAGTTATGAGGAAGCTTTATTGGATAAATCCTTGAATAAACCTGGTTCATCAAACACAGATGGTCGTAGGAAGTGTTTTCCCGTCCGCTTTGGCCATCTTGGAAGCCGCCAAAAGATTGCCATACTGGTATGGTAGCAATGAAAATTTTCTTTTTCCTGATTTTATTGTCACACGTCTTAGGATAGATTATTTCTGTGTTGTTCCCTGTTTTTTTGTCATGTACTACTTCAAAAAATGAGTTTATCCTACTCTGTTGTTAACTTGCCGCTCTTAACAGGTTACTGTGCTAGTTTTTCTTGCAATGGTGGCATGTGCTCTAATAATGTGGATTGGGATCGGAAATAATCCCATTGATTCTGCAGTTGTTGCTCGGGTATGGTCACAGTGATTACAGTTCGACTTGTCCTGTTGATGTTTTCATAATGTTCTAATGTTTAGCAACAGAGTACCTTTTGTGACATGATTGAGCATGTTAATGCTTATAGTTTGGTCTCATAGGAATAATTAAGCTGCATAGACGTAATGTTGCTTTCCTAGTCCACTGAAAAAATTTCTATGGCCTATAATACTATTTTGGCTAACTTTGGATGGTGGACCAACTCTAAAATTTTGTTGGAAAACAGCAGCTTCCCCCCCCCCAACTAGTTTGGGTGCCGGTAAAAAACAGTTGTGGTGCATATTAATCACTACCTCTTGAAAAATTAGCCATAGCGATTAAACCAATGACTTGGTTCCATGTTTGGCATAATGTACTGCATATAAATGTCGATGAAACTTTTTTCTCCTTGAGAAAAGTAGAGCATTCCAAAATGACCTTGAAGCTTTCTGGTTTTTGCTTATATTAATAATTAGTGAAGCCATGGTGCAATGATTTTACTCATCATGCAGGTATATGTGGACTTTTTTTCTGTAGCAGTACTTTTACTAGGTGGAGCATTAGCATGTTATGGTGAGCAACTACATTTTAGAGTTTTCTCTTGTAATTTCTGTATCTGGCATGTTGCCTGTTGCTTTCCTATATGGAATGCTTTATTCCCAGCCTGCTGTGTCCTATGGCATTGGAAGTGAGATTTCTGACTGTGCTACTGAGTTATTTCAAGTTCAATCAGATAACGTAGATGATTAGGCTTGAAGGAATGTAAACTGCAAAAATTGATTAGTGGGATGCTTTTTATATCTCACATTGATTTTTTAGTTTGTGATTTTATATCTCAGTGTTCTTCGGGTTCCTCACATATCTTATTTATACACCTACTGTACTAGAACTATCCTCCCTAACCCCTCCCCCCTTTGTTGTAGGATGCCATTACTTATCACAAGTAAGGATGACCTCAAATCTTAGAAAAATGTAATGAGTTTTGCAAAGATGTCCAGTGGTTCGTTGTGCTTAGTTGCCTGTTGTTTGATCCATTTCTTTTATTTGGTTTATTCTTGTATTAATAGCCTAGTCCATATGTGCTGCTCTTTGAATGTTGAGCCCATGATGCAGTCATCAATCCTCGGACTAGAGTTAGGGTATACAGGAGGGTAGTGTCATGCGGTTTTCTTCTTTCATTTGATGATAACAGCCAGGTGTTGATTGCAGATTCCCCCCCTCCCCCTCTCTCCCCCTTTTTCCAGGGAGGTTAGCTTACTTTTGTAAGGGGCCTGTTGACGCAAAACAAGTTCGAAGGCAGATTTTTCTATGGAAACACCAATTTCATTAGATTAATTATAATACTGAAAAACCATAAAGCAATGTACAGACCCAATATTAATATAGCAACCAAAAGGATGGGCTAGAAGCCCACTGAAACATATGGGCATAGAGCCCACAACCAAATAGAGAACCAAAGACCTTAAACTGCCTGTCTCACATCAAGGTAGGGCAGGAGAAACCACGGAGAAGTGTATGTGGCAGTGCTTGAAAAATGCTGACAAGTGAAAGCTTTAACCTCTCCTCACGATCAGCCACCTATACTTTCCACAGAATGTATTCGCAGGAATGATGGCCGTGAGAGGACAACAAATCTGGATCTCTATGGCAGAAGGAAAACAAAATAAAAGCGATCTACTGCAGAAATAGGTGGCGTGTGAAAATCCATGCACAATGGTGATATGCCTGAATCACATGCATCGTGGAGATTGTTATGTGGGGTTGACAGCGGGGATGTGTAGGTTGGGGGCCGGCCGCAGCAGGGGTGGGGGTGGGGGGGTTGTTTGTGGTAGGTTAAGGATTTACTCTTTCGACTGCTTAGACATCCATTCCCTTTGCGTTTCACCTGCCCTATCTATAACCAAAGAAAAAGGACCAAAATAACCAAAAGCTTCTGCGGCAAACTGCTGAAGAAGGGAGGAGAAACGGGCGTGGGGGAGGAAGCTCCACCTGCTGCAGCTCTTGGAGAAGCAGAAAGGACACACTGAAGGGCAGTAGGAGACTCCCTGGGGGTGGGGGGATGGCAACTTGGGAGAAAAAGGAGAGCTTATTGTCCAATGCCTGCACTTTTCTTTTTGATGGAATCTAATGTTCCACTTCATCATGGAAAGATATTGCTTTTGATGATTTAAGATTTTTCACCACAGGAGTTGGGCAGAGTTGAAATGAGATACTGTGGACAGATGCACTGAAGCTCTTATATTTGATGCAAAATAGCCATTGCTTTTTGCCTTTCCCTAAGAATAGGATTTACAAAAGAAAATATCAATTGCCACAGTAGTTATGTCCAATTAAGATGTCTGCTGCTGATAAATTCACATCCCTATGGAATATTGTAAAGTTGATCTACGTTGCATAAGAAAATAAAACAAAATAGAAGATGATTTTCGATTCAGTGTACAAGAAAGAACCAGTTTTTAGGATGGAGGAACTTAGCAGTGAAGTTTTTCATGACTTCATTTAATTGACTGTGTCTTTGGACGTAAGGATTCTCGGTTGTCAACTGAATGTTCAGATCAAACTGAAAGTCCATTACTTCTTGATGTTTTCGTTCTGTTTTCTCTTCTTTCTCCCTCCATTATTTTTAATGTGTTTGATATAATTTCTGCTTTGAGTTCAACTTCAGGGCTTCTACTGTGCTTAAAAATAAGCAAAGTTAGATCCGAGCGAGCTTCATCTGAAATGTGGAAGGTATTAAATCCAGTCTTTTTTTTTTTAATCATCAATTTGGTGACCGCCATTGCCAGTGCTGGAAATATTTCATTTTGTGGCCTCATTACAATATCATGAAGTGCCTGTTATTTGGCCACTATATGTGTAGTAGAAACATATATCTCTGTTTCTGTACGTCCATCATGTGTCTGTTGGAAATTATAATGTGGTGAAGTATTCTTTTCTGTGCAGTTTGCAGGTTTAGCTGTTGTTTCTGTGTTCTGTTTCACCTCAAGTTCTGTTGTGGCTCTGCTCACTGATATTCCGGTAAGCACTTGTCTGTTGGTGATAAACTGAATCTGTCTTCGAAACTACTAAGTCAGCATGAGAGCTCCCTAACTTCATCATGTCCTTATGTTGCAGATGCTATATCACCAGAATCAACAGCGCCTAAATGTTGTTTATGCTTCTCTTTGGCTGATTTTGTATTATTTTATAGGTATGTTGTTCTGACGTTCCATATCAGGTTCTCGGATTGGCTGAAAATGATGAGGGGATCACTTTTAACGGTTGCTTCGTTTGCATCTGTTTTATTCTTTTCACATCTTTTACTAATCCTTCCATCTCTTCACATGTTATCTTGGTTCCTTTATTTCTTTTTAAGGCCAGATGCCCATGATTTTTTCATCCTGCAACTATTCTGGCTGATTAAATGACTTGAATATGCTTCTTTCCCTTCATATGGCTTTGTTGGGTAGTCTGTGTAGGTTTTCTTAGATCTGCTGAGGGATTATTTATGTGTATATAAAGTGGCTAGGGCGCCATATTCTAGGAGCCCAAACTATGTGATTGAATAAATCCTCTATCTGTTGCAGGTAGTCAATTCTAGAGTGGTCAACAGTTGACCCATTATCATTTCTGGTCATTCTTGAATGATACAAGAAGATCAAAACTATAAGTAGCCACAGAAATAATGTGGCTATCCCAGGTTGTAGACTTCAATGGCTCTGAGATATTGCTTTGACTTTCATTGTCTCCATGACAGTTCTTTGGATCTGCATAAAGAATATTGAACATTCCCAATGTGGTTTTCAGAAGAATATAACATCTTGAGTCTGCTTATGCCCATCTTGCGCATAAATGAAATGTGGCCTCTATTCATGATTATGCAACCAGAGAAATATGTGATATTAGATTGGCGTTGCTCTTAATTTTGGCAAGTTGGTGTCTTGTCTCTAATTGGTTATTGTACAACCCAGACCAGTATCCATCCATGGCATGATTATTCTTTAATATCCAGACAAACAATCTGGAGTCTTTCGTTCTTGGAATGGTAGAGGTGTTCTTTGCTTGTTTTTGGTTTAAGAAATGTGTAGACTCTGGTTTTTCGAAAGAGGATCGAAGTGTTTCAAAAGTTCAGTTTGAAAGTGTCAACAAGGGAAAACTAACCTGAAGAGAGATAAATAATTTGGCTGGGCATAGAGTTCAAGAAGTTAAACAAACTGCAGGATATAGACCAAAGGCAGTAATTTGGGGCCACTGGCGGAAAGAATGGGAAGCTTTAGTTTGCCTAGAAGTTAAATATGAGGTGGAGTATGATTACATAGCAAGCTTTGAGGTGTATGCAGAATCATTCAAAGGATGAATGGAGCAGCAATAATGCTGTTATAAATTGGTAGTAGGGTCGTATATTAGGATAGAACTTGTGTTCATTTTCAAATGACAGTGACATTGTTGTTTATTGAAGCGAAATGGCTCCTCCAAAGAAAATTCTTTGGAGGAGAAAACTGTTTAGGGCATAGGAGACATGCCCAAGACTAAACCTTGGACCCTGGAAGTTCAACTTACGGTTCTAGAAAAGGTTATACCTCATTACAGATCCAAAGTGTACTCCTCAAACGTTTGTTTTCTTATTTTTCATTCTATTTGTTACTAAACTTGGGTAGTTTTTAATCACGTCCAATTTCATGTCACTTGTTGCTTCCACACCCACCTCAAAATAAGTAGAATTCTAGTTGCTTTTACTTGACAATCGATAACTTATGTACTCACATACTATTATCACAAGTCCAATATAAATCTAGTGGGAAGTTACTCATAGGTTATGCTTGACAACATTTAAGCAGGAAATATCATGAACTTTCTTCTCTAAATCGATACTATCTTCATAAAGACGTGATGAAGATCATGTTGTTGCCAGGTTCATCAATACCCTCTGCCTTCATATTATGGATCATGAGAGAATTACCACCGTCAGTAGCTGCTAACATACAAGAGGCACGGATAATAACTTTCGTCACTGATACTTCAGCAGTGGTGCCTCATCCTTATCGCTGGACAACTGCAACACAGAATGAGGTTTGCATGTCCTTTTTGGTACTTCACACATGATGCAGCATTTATGAGTTTGGTTTTTATCTGACAACTGATACTAGTCATGTGAGGACAAACTTTATCAGAGCAGGACTGAGGTTCTGAGTATCAGACGTGTGCAAAAATCTTTTAGAATGGAAGCGCAAGAGAGACAGATAGTAAAGGGCTAAAACCAAAGTGAAGGAATTAAGAATGAAGGAGAGGGAAGAGAAAAGAAAGATTAAGTGGCGAGATAAATCTGAGGATAAATACCATGTTAAGGGAAGGGTTGGCCGTTTAGAGAAGAAGGGCATACACTGCTTCTTCTCACTATTGACTCATGTATGTGTTGGGAAAAAATAATACAATAGACTAGTGTACTCTGACATCATATACTTTGTTAAAAAATGCCCCCTACCATTTAGTATCTGTTGGAGTTGCTGGCAAGTTTTGCTGGGGACTCTGTGTGTTCTGGAGCAATGAAGTTGTTTATGGACGAGAAAATCGTGACTTGGTTTTTGATGGCTCAACTGTGCAGTGGAAAAACTTACACTAATAATTCTGAACATCCTGCTGAATCAGATCTTGCGCTGTTTTGAGTTGTGCTTCTGACAACCTTGGTTCTACCCCAAAGGGTTAGGGTCCTAGTTGGTTAGTTGTCTTGCTACAAATATTTTTGTGGTAGTAGACATATAGTACTTTTATATCATTGTGCTGTTACTGGCTGCACATTTTATCTTCCATAATGGCTCGCTGCATGCTAGGAGCTTTCTTCGATAAGATGACTTGGCTGTTGTTGCTAATTATAAAATGTTATCTTGGCCTTTTGTTTTAGGTTGTTCATTTAGATGCATACATATAGCAGAGAAACAGAATTTTCTTTCTTCTTCCCTCTGCGTGCATATATGTACTTCAGATTTGCTTTGAAGCGATAGAGCCAATACAATTTCAGTGACCTCTGTACAGGTATCAAGAGCAAGTCCAATATAACCTCTCCTTTCTGACTGCAAATGAGTGGTCTCGTTCTGCCAAATCAAGGAAGAAGGCTGGAATTTGTAAATGATGGAGAATGGCTCGGTTCCTACACTGAGGTGGGATTAATGCAGGCTTCTGATTTATCCTTGACTGGCAGTTGGAGTGCAGCCGTAAGGTCGCCCACTGCAATGGTTTTGACATTCTTGGCATGTGTATAGTGAAAATACGCTGAGCGGGGAGTTCTAAAAGTGTTTTAGATACTGGCCTTTCCCACAGATGGGCAAGAAATGCTTTGTACCCGTTATACGATAAGTAATTTATGGCTCTTGCATTATAAAGCATTAACGTGCGTGCTTTTTTGCATAATTCAATTTTGTATCCACTGTTTATCCAACACTTAGAACATAAAGTTTATGGGCCAGGCAGCTAATTGAGATTTATCTAGATCTGAGCATACAAGCTATTTGGAATATTTTGATACATTTTCAAACCTCTGAGTAATGTGGGAAGTGGGAACACTGGATCCTTTTGTTGGGAAAAGATTTTAAACAATCTTTTAAACGCATGTTGTTATGTGCCTTCAGAAGGCATCCTCAAAAGTTAATTCAGATGGGAGGGGAGGTCAACATATAAATCCACATTGGCAGCTCATTCATACTACAGATGAGATGGTTAGCATATTCTTAAATAGTTCATAATATTCCACCATACTCTGCAATCCCAATCTTCGCGCGGGCTAATTGTGCACTAAACCTTTTTAGTCTCGACTATGCCGACATCACCACCACTTATTATATGATTACAATTGGGAGGGATGATATAAACTTTTATACCATTTGTTATGTGTCTTATGGAAACTCACTTCTAAAAGGGCTAATTGTTCACTAAGCCTTTCTATTTCCGATCGTGCTGACATCACCACTTGTTGTATGATTAAAATTGGGAGGCACGATGTAAACTCTTGTATCATTTGTTACATGGCTTATGATGTCTTATGAGAACTCACTCCTTTCTTGTTTTTTTCTAAGCTTATGAGAACTCACTCCTAAAAGAGATAATTGTGCACTAAAACTTTCGATTCCCGATCGTGCCGACATCAATACCGCTGTTGTATGATTACAACTGTGAGACATGATCCAAGACATAAACTTCATATTAACAACTTATACTACTAATGTGAGAGATCTCGTATTTCTAAATAGTCCATATTATTTTACCTCTACTTATAAAACAAAATAAAGAACAAAAAGGAAACTGCAGAGCTCCGCGCTTGACAGGAGAAAGGAATCTCTTCTCCATCCACATGGACGGAGGGAGAATCTCATCTCCACCCCCGCCACGCCTAAGGAATTAGGAGCCCTCCCATTCGGCTCTGCTTTTTAGTTTTAGTTTCGTATATTTTCTAATTGCATTTTTTTTTTGGCCTATTGCACGCCATGTGTCGGTGTGGCCTCATATTGGCACATGTACAATATGTTATTAATTTCAAGACTTTGTCAGGATCCTGATTCTTGCATCCGCATCCATGCAGACGCCTAAATGGAAAGGAAAAGCGAAAAGCACTAACAAAGATGTGGGGTCTCCAGCTACGACCAGCCTCAATTTGAATTTGATTGTAAACACACAGTTTTGGTAAAGCTTTTATTTATGGGGTTTTCCAATACAAACATGGCCGCCTAACTTCGATTTTCTACTATTTTCGAAGCTACATGGCGGTTATTAACTGAACAATAGGTATTACATGGCAGTTGAACAAGATGCAAAAGACCGTCTAGTAGCTATTTCGATTTTCTACTAGTTACGATGATCCCTTGGTTTTATGCATATGCTTGCGCAGGAAGGCGTGGAGTAAGATGAATTTCGAGCGGGGTGGCTTTTAGGTTAGCAAGTCCAACGTTCCCAGTCATGTCCATGGGTTCATCTGATGGGGTCCTAATCTCAAAGGCATGCAACAAGGCAGCGAGTGTGAGGTGCATAACTTGTTGTGCAAAGGAGATTCCGGGGCACATTCTTCTACCACTTCCAAATGGTATCAATTCGAAATGCTGGCCACGAACATCAACATCCTTATGGGTTGTAAGGAATCTTTCTGGCCGAAATTCATTTGGATCCACCCACACATGTGGGTCTCGATGAAGCTTCGTCAGATTAACGAGAAGCTGCGTGCCTGCTGGGACATGGTAGCCGGCCAAAGTACAGTCCTCAATGGACTCGTGCGGTACAGAAAGGGGTCCAGGAGGATAGAGACGCAATGTTTCTTTGAGGATAGCTCGGAGATAGATGAGGTTTTTCACATCCGATTCCTTCACTTGCCTCTCCCTGCCAACTTGGAGCTCCAATTCTTCCTGCGCTTTCTTTAGAGCGCCAGGGTTGTTGAAAAGTAGAGACAAAGCCCATGACAATGTAACTGCTGTCGTATCTGCAGTTCCTAAGATAGCAGACTGCAAAAGATCACCAGAGAAAGAGAATTCAATGGACAGCAAAAAAATGCTTCGGAAATAAAACGCGGTCACCTCAAAAACGCTTTTAAATGCATTCATGAGCATATATATATAAATACGACTTAAATAGAGTCCAGATCATTAAGAATACATTTTCGGAATTGCATTTTCTATGTTTGTTGCGCTTTGTACTTATACCTCCAGAAATTGGACAAAGAATTTTATAGAAGATTCTGTGTTTGAGTTTTTCTATGTAAGGGCTGGTCCCTAGCTACAGCGAGTAGAGTTTTTGGATATATGAAAACATTTAGTAAAAGAAAAGTAACAGGATTTTGTTCGAAATTATCTCAATCCAATAACAAATAGGTCAACTACATACATAACTATTGTGAACTTCTTAACTAAGTATTAAAATCTTCATGATATTCGCAAAAAGAGCCAAATTTGGGGATTCTGGCTTTGTCTATGGAAGCTTGTAGAATTATCAAAAACATACCAGACATGTGGCTTTGATGATTGTATCAACATCGTAACTAGAAGTATCCTTATCCACTGTAATAGTGGACAACATCACGTCCATAAAGTCCGAGTCTCCCTTCACTTCCCTAGAAGTTTTTCTTTGCTTATGCTCTTGGAGCCATCCTTCGAGCACTCGATCCAACTCCTTTGCAGTTTTCTTCATGGCCCTCTCGTATCCACCCAAATCCAACCACCGTAGATACGGAAGCGCATCGGACACCGCAAATGCCCCAGTCAAATCCATGAAATCTCTCAATGCCTGTCGACATTGATCATTTCCTTCATTCTCCTCCTTGGTTACATCCCTAGTAAATCGTTTTCCCACAACCATCCTGAGCACCACGTTTAGCGTTATATCGCCGAACCATCTCCTCATCTCTACCAACTCCTCATTATTCTTGGCCCACAGCTTGGTATATCTCTTTTATGGATGTACTTACCTCAGATTCCGGAACATGTTTGAAGATCTCAAGGCAATGGTTCGAGAGAAACTCGACAGTGATGATTTTGCGCACTTTACGCCAGTACGAACCGTATCGACTGAACCCGACCATGGCATAATTATACGCCATGACTTCTGTTGCTAAAACTTTCGGACGGTTAGGAAAGGTTTTGTCGTTGGTGGTGAAACACTATTTGACTATCTCCCAACTGCTTACTACTAGAGTACGACGCACGCCCAACCAGATAGTGAAGACTGGTCCATACTTGTCGACCATATTACCCAAGGTAGTGTGGACTGGTTGTGACCCTCCTAACAGGTGGAGGTGGCCAATCACTGGCCACGCACCACCAGCTTGTGGTGGAAGTTTCCTTCTCCGAGAGTTTTGCTGGATGCTTCCTACAATCCCTATTAGAAGGAGTACTGCAAGCAGAAAAAAGGCGAACATAATAGCCATATATACGAAAGTGCAAGTAATTAGGCAGATATTATAGTTGTAAGGGTCTGTCAGATAGGGCTTGGACGTTTATAGTGCTGCAGATTGATCTGGAAATCAGGTCTGATTTTCCTTTTCCTCAACGTCTAAGATTTTTATAGTACTGTTATGCTTGTCTCGAATTGTACATATTTAGAACGTGTAGGGTTTCCGTTTCTCAGCTACAACCTACACTTATTTTTCTCAAGAATCATTGATTGCGATCTGGACCGCATGCACGATTACGCGTTTGGAATTCGATCGGATATTGATGCAGCAAAAAATTGTGGCTCTCGTTTAAGCGAGCCAAAAGTAGTAAAGACATTTAGATGTTATTCGGTTTTTTCATATTCTAAGAATTTTTTAAATCCTGAGAATATACAAAAAGAACATATTTTTTTAACAACATCTAAAAATAACTACAGCACGTACCAATAAAATTAACATCACTTAAAAATTCTCAAAACACAAAAATTCTCACAAAATACACTAACCAACATCTTCTAGAAAAAAAAAAAAAGTAAAGACGTACAGCACACGAACGTAGCTAGCTGCCATCCCCGTATTGACTGATTACGTGGTAAGGAATCCCCCAATTCAATTTATTGCAGACAGTGGCTTAACACGTCTCCTTAGGCAGAGTACTGCACCGACCGAAATTTCGGCACGTCCTCATCATGCATGTGTAGCATTCTATTTTCTTATTTCACGTTTTTTTTCCAGCCAAAACGTTTGTTTATGGAAAAACATAACTTTCCCAAATATCATTCCATTCTTGAAATACCTCATCGTACTACGTATTCCCGAAATAGAACAAAACTTAAAATGAACTAAAGCAAAACAGAGTTCCAATCGCAAAGAACAATAAATAACGGAATAACATAAGGATCAACAAAAGTTACAAAACCAGAGATCCTAGATTGAGCAGCCCATTGAGTCAGTAAATGGGCATGCTGGTTCAACCTCCGAGGAACCTAGTGAATTGCCTAGGCCGATTGTCCCTTGAAAGCATTGCGGATAGAAAAAATCAAGCCTTCAATCTTTCAGCACAGAGGGAGGAAAGGTTGAAAGACATCCGAACAGTCTAGTCTACTGATTGTTGTGATTCCCTATTTTCGAATAGACAACTCGACTGGGCAGGCATGTGGCGTTTGGCCTCACTTCTATGAGGGATTTTCTCTCTCTCAAGTTAGGCTTAAATAAAATATGAAATGGCCTCAATATTGCCTTTTTTCGGTCGAGCTCCATGTATTTACACTTTAGAGATTATCTCTAAGTGATTTTGTGTGCGTGAAACTAATTCTTTGATTTTAGCTTATCTTCTTGATAGTTACCCTCGTCTTTTCAATTTTGAAAGACTCAATTTAAATTTGGATTTGACACGAAGTTTAGTCGACACTAAAAAAAAACCCTAACAATCATCTTCAATCAATATAATAGCTGGATTAGTTTCATATTATTAGGCCCACTGAAACATTTACATTTCCATTACGCTTTTTTTCTTTCTTTCTGCGCAATTAATATATAATACACTCTAGTTTATTTACTTGATGCCAAAGCAAAGACTAGTTAGGGAACGTAATGGTATTAAGCAGGCGCTACATTAAATTAAAACAAATAAGGAGTGATACCAATGCAACCCATTGCAGCTGCAATAATGATTTGAAAACGGGCCAACTATTTTATAAATTTTCACTGTTTGAAGTGGATCCTTCTTTCGATCTGAGTCCATCAGACAATTAAATGTCATGTTTATTAAAGACATCAAACTTACGAGCACCCATCAAGTTTCTAAAACACGGATGTTTTTTCATGTGTTCCGAGACTCGTAGGAAGTTGAGAATGCTCTCATATACCTTTATGTTTCATGCGAAAGTTCTTGTCCACAGCTTATTGTATATCGAGCCTATAAAGCATACAATTTTCCAGGAACCAATTTTCTTCCATGAAGTTTAAAATGCAACGAATCTAATTGACTTCATATGCTTTAACCGCTTGTTATTCCAACCAAAAAACGTAAGCAACAACAAAGAGCCGAGAATCCCCCCTTGCAAATTCGTACACTAATTCTGAGCTGTAGAGGTAGGAACCAGATGATACCTGCAATTCAAAGGAACTTCAATGAGCGTGGTAAATGGTAACTCAATACATTAGGGCTCCAATCAATCTAATTCTATCAAATGAACTAAAATGATTGGTGACGGATTCTATACTCGGAAAACCTCCTCGATAAGAAGCTCTCTCTCTCTTAAGAGTCTAAAATTTATTTTTTTGTCTCAAAAATTACAATTTTACCCTTATAAAATAGTCACTACAAAAAAATATGGAGACAAAATTGTCCTTTCACATGTCAAAAAATCATTTTCTGTCTAAATTAACTGAAAATTTTAAAGGAAGGTGCAAAGTGTCTAAAATCAATAGTTAGTGGGTGCAGTGTGACAAAAATAATAGATTGGGGTGTAAAGTGTCAAGACCTCCATAGTTGGAGGGTGCAAAGTGTATTTAACCCTTGTTATTTTCACTCTTCAATTAGTAACAATGCTTTTAGCAATTCTGAGTTTTAACCATGTTAAGACCATAGGAGGGCAGGAGCAAAGGCCATATTATTGCAAAATGGAAAGATCATAATGGTCACTGGAAATCAGAATACTAGACTATTTTGTTACTAATAACCTCTATATATCTATATACATTAGACCATCGAACTCTATTTCCAAATACTTCATCCACACGATTTGGTTCAGAGGGCAACAAAATGTACAAATTAATGTGCCTTTACTTGTCCTCACATGTCTATTTCTCTACTCTAACCGTTATTCTATTCAAAGTGAGAACTAAACTACGAATTTATATTGAAAGAATTAGATCATTTTTACTTACCCCCAAAAAAAACGTAGGCCATTTTTGTGTAAGGAGTAAATGCTTCCACAGTAAAAGTCAAATTAAGATTATATAGGGAATAAGCCATCAGTGACATACGAAAGAAGAAATAAAGGACACTTCTATATTCATCACTTGACTGCCACTAATACATTTCTCTTTTGCTATTACAATAACCACTGCACTGTAACATTGACAATCCCTCTTAGAATTATTGAATTTCTACAACCCTTTAAATGGAGGGAAAAGATCAACAAGTAAAACTGCTGTCCCTATGCAACAAGAGCTATTTTAAGATAAAAGAAAGAGGTATAAGATGTATATCCTGCATATGCAGTGATGCTAAACAACTCCAAAATGGATCCTGAATATTCCCCTTTTCTTTGATCAAATGTTTATCAGGAAATACAAGCTTTTGTATCAGGTATAGAACCGAAGCCAACAGCAACTTTACGACAAGATTCTCATGAGTAACCATGAAAAATAAACTTTAAATAAATGCATCCCTTAATGGAACATTAGGGGTATAATTTCTCAAGCAGAGTACCTTACAGATCTGGATCTTTCATATTGCTCCGTCCCATTGAACCAAATTCTTTAGGCGGCCACACCTACAGACAAAATGAACAGAGATCTGACTAAACCCTTGCAATGTCAGAATTTAAGAAAATGCAGTTCCTCCACTCCATAACGTGCAGGGTGGCTACCCCAACTCATAACACAAAATTCCACAAGCTCATGACATGAACCTAAGCTTATATCAGTTTCCGTAACTCCACTAGAGCCACTAGAACGAGATTGTAACTGCGTCATTGGCTACCCATGCATCCAAAATTCAACATGCCCAGATACGTATACACATGGGCACAAGGACGGAGCTAGGGGGGTCGGCAGGGGCCATGGCCCCCCCAACCCCCCAAAAATCCTTAAGAAGTTTTTTTTTTTCTTTTAGCAAAAAAAATTTTTTTGAATGATTTTCTTCTGCATTTTGTACTTTGGCCCCCCTAAAATTCAATACTGGCTTCGCCCCTACATGTACACAGACATGCAAGAATATAGAGGCATGCAAAATTTTTTCTCTGAACTTGTATTCAGCAAGCAGAAACTACTTAAATATACTCTCGACTTCTACCAATCCTGCTCAGTTCCATTGATTGTCAATTCACTTCACATGCATGCTGCAAAATCTTCCTTGATCCTTTCTAGGAACTTACTTAAAAGTAGTTGGGGTCCAAAAATTTTCCTTGCTCCTTTCTAGGGTCAGCGGGCGTAGGATACTCTCTAGGGGCTTTGGCTTAACAGAAGGTTTACTTTTCCTTTTCGTGAAGAAGTCAAGTCCATTACCATTCCTGTACTTATTCATGGCCAAAAGAACCAATCATCACAAGGAAAAATAATTTAGGTTGTGGCCTGACCCTCTGTTCTTTCACTTAAGTACGGGATGAACTAAAATAATATACAGCCTAAAGTTCCACAGGAAATGGATTAGAGAGAAGAAAGAGTCACCTTCCAGAATATTTTGCCTTCAAGGAGGCTATAAGGAACAGGTCCAAATTTTCTTGAATCTCTGGAAAGATAGATGTTGTCTCCCTCTATCCAAACGTGACCCTCTGGAATCTAGAGAGAGACAGAGCAACACTACTAGCATATAAGGGCAGCAACGAAAGCTAGAAACTAAAAACCACACACTTCGAATGAGCCAAAAAGCAGAAGAGAAAAAAAAAACGAAGAATCCCGAAAACCCATTAGGTAATACATCAGAGAAATAAAAAAAAAAAAAATCAAAAGAGAAAGACAAAAACTCCAAAACTATTAAGCAAAAAAGAGAGAATAAAAAAATGAAAGAATAATTGGAAGAAGAAATAACAGAAACAAAGCCTAAAAAACACCCACTGAGCAAATCGTAATCCAGAAAACAATAGAAGACCTATCCAAAAAGTGGGGAAAAAAATGAAACCCATCAAACAGAAAATCATAACCAGCAAAAAAAAACCCAAAGAAAAAAGAAAAAGAATCAGGAAGAAGCGACACTGATCATACCACGACAGTCTCGGACCTCGTACTATTCTTGGGGTCCACAAAGTAAGTGACAGAATCCCCCTCCATCCCCAGCAAGCGCTTGGCGATCACCTTCCGAGGACTCTCAGGGGACCGTATAAGGACGATATCTCCGGGTCGCATCTTGCCGAACCGGGGGGAGAGCCGCTCGGCCAGGAACAAATCACCAGTCAGATTAAAGGTCGGCAGCATGCTGGGACCGTAGGCCTGCAGGCACCGGATTATCATTTCCAGCTATACTTTTTGGTCATTTGGAGCCTCAGAAATAGAGAGACAACAAGGTTTAAGGTCATTTCACTTACGAGTCCAACGGTGCAGAGGTAAGTGTTGGCGAAGTGGAGGCCGCAAAGGAATTTCGCGACCAGCAGGGTTTGATTCCATGCTTCTTTTACTATGCTCATATATGCCGACATCTTCCTCAGCTGCCCTCAGCCCTCCCTCTCTCTTCCCTCTTCCCAACTCTTCTAATTGCAGTGTGAACTGTAAAGTGACGAAGTCGGGAACTAAATTTTGGGGACCGATTGGATCAATATTTACTTTGGGATCCAAAATTGAAAAAACTAAAGAAAGATGGCCAAGCAAGCAAAAACATAAAACTAGAATACACAACTCTTTCTAACGATTGTTGGGGAGGCGAGCCAGTGAGCTGAAGCTCAGTTGGCACATCCTTCCTCCCTTTGGGGGAGGGCTAGTTCCAGGGGACGAATCCCCCTACCCGCGGGCTTGGTCCTGCTTTTACAATTTGTCTAAAAAAAAAAAATTGTTTGGGGAGGAGAATACAACCGGCCGAAGTTTCGGTCCTAATCTTTACATGTCATTTGTTTCTAAAATTTAACCAGTCTAAAATTTTAATCAAAATAAAATAACTATATAAAATTATCTCTCTTTTTATTTTTTCACATATACAACACAAATAATATAAAAAATTTATTTAAATCATCTTTCTCTTTCATTTTTTCACCAATTTTAATATTTAAAATTTTATAAACAAACACTATTAAACTACCAACAAAAAAAAGTTAGATGAAAATCGAAGTTTGAGTGCCAAAATTTTGGCATAATTTTGTCTGATTAAAAAAATTATAAAATAATTTATCTCTTCTCATTAAACTATTCATTCAACTATTTTTTATTTTCACTATTTCACCAACTCCCATAAATTATCTTCACTTTTTTCACTTACTTCAAAATTTTAACAAACCTAAAATTATATCCCTCCCCCCCCCCCACTGTCGCCATCACCTTAAGGGCAATAACCATCCCTTAACGTAATAATTTTAGCTGTGGCGATTCTCGTTAATCTGCATTTATATTGGACCATTTTTTTTTAGCATTTTACACATTTGGCCAAAGTATTTTTTTTTTTTTCTTTTGGTCCATTGATCACATATCAACATGTATTCGTTGAAAAGAGCTAGAATACTGTGAGGGAATATTTTCTAGGTGAACTAGAATACTATAATTCGAAATTAGCTGTCGTTGAGCATAAAAAATCAAGTCAATACGAATTACAAACAAGATTCAGTTCAAATGCCTATAGTTTGCATAACAAAACCAAAACTTTGAAGCATATCATTACATAAAAGAATCAGTCTAGGCAAGTTAAAGTCTACCTGTGGATAAAGGAGATGCCACCTCAACAATTTCAAGTGCAGCATTCAACAATCCTTGAGAGATTGAACAACCAAACTATCTAAATGCACGATATGCCAGCCAGATGCAAACTACCGAAAAATGAATACATTTGACAAACACAATGCATTATGATTACTGCAACTTCACTTTTAATGTCATGGACACAAACAATATAAAAGAAGAAAGAACCGACAACCCTTTAATATACCTCAGAATTATAATCAAACTACTAAAATATCGAATCCGGTTGCTGCAGAAAGCAGGAAATAACACAGTTCAAGTTAGAAAACAAGAAATCCAAAAAGGAAGCCTAAAGCTGCAAGAGTTAAAAGCAAGGCTCTTTCTTAAGTTGGGCCTCTTTATTTTTCAAGAAACATTAATAAATCAGTTGGGCCTCTTTATTTCAAGAAACAATAGATCAGTGAAACAGGTGCTTAATTTCTTATTTCTTCCACAGCATCTAATTTCTCAGCAACCAACAGAGCTTAAGAACAATGAGACTTGAGAGAGAGATGTGGCAGAGGAGATGAGAATGTTTTTAATAGAACAAATTAAAATCAATTAATCAACAACTCATTGATTTTTTAACAACATACCTAAAGAATCAGTGAGACTTGAGAGAGAGATGTGGCAGAGGAGATAAGAAGAGATTGAGGTGGCTGGGCAGCTGCTGTGTCACGTGTGCAGGGATTTTGGAGAGGGAGGGGAGAAGAGACGGAAGGAAAATTGGAATCGTTGAGAATTTGAGAGGGGAGGGGGAGGAGGGCCAAGGGGTTAAAAAGAAACTACGCCGTTTAGTTAAAAAAAAACTAATGTAAAAGAAACAAAGTAAGAAACGCAGACCGCTTAGTTTCTCTTTGTTCACATTATTTTTTTTAAAAAAAAAAACAAATAAATAAAAAATCTGATTTTACTATATCTGAGAACCCAGTTTGATTAACTTGAAAATCGATAAAAACTTCCGGATTTCTTCAGAAAGAAGTCACTAGTATCGGCATCGGTTAATCTAGATATTGGAAATCCAATTCCGGTACCGCTGAAATCGGATTGTTCTAGTTGAGTTGAACAGCCCTAATCATAGAGTCTTTTTTTTTTTACTGGATTAATGCATAGGAAGCAAAGTTCTGCACATGTTTAGGAATGCTTGTCTACTTTTTTAATCATAATCATATTCTATTATATTTTCAATTTTTTGAATTTTTTTCATTGAGCCCTACATATTGATTTATCTGAATGTGGGCACCAAGAGAACAGAAGAATAGAACTTTATACAATTATCAACAAAGAGACCCATATTCCTAAATACCACCCATTTTCATATATGCAAAGCAAACAAAGTTGTTGATATGTAATATCTCCATTACAAGGTTTCTAATTAACAAAATTTTACATTTGAGGTAATGAGAATTCAAAGTTTGTTAATATTTACATTATTAAAAAATTGAAGTAGCTAGCTGCAGTTCAAAATACATGAACCACCTCCAGAACTCCTTGACCACCTGCACCTTGAAATTTCAAAAAACACCATATGCTCTACTTACCAAAAATGTGTATGGAACCCAGCATGTAGTCCCATTCTGCATCCTATAGAACACGAAGACTCAAAAATTGTCTTGATTCATGAGTTTACAATAAAGTATCGTTCTTTCTGGTTGCCAATACAGTACCGCAACGAATTTAAGGTGGAAAATGGATTTCTTTTATAGGGACCAAGTAATCCGTGTTAATTTAGAAAAAAGAAGCATTGCATACTGATCTTACTGTCACATAACAGTTTCTGGTAAAAGTTAACTTGCTCCAGAACTTAGAAATTGAAACTAACAAAAAAAAAAATTGCTCTTTTGCACTTGCAACAAATTGATAAAAAAAAAACAACTAAATCATCAATCATCTAAGACTATGAGATGAGAGGCTACCATAAATCATGTTGCAATTCATACCATTAGCTAGAACCAACTATCAAAGTATTTTTCAAAATCTCTAAACTCGACAATTGTTTAACTACATCAACTTGCCTATATTCTAGGCATGATCTCCTAGCGCCCGATAGGACAAAATTACGCTGGTTTAGAACAAAATTTGAATTTTTTTTGCTGATTAGAATTTGGTGGCATGCACTTTCACGAGGTGGTCAACAGTGATGACGATTTGGGTGGAAACTTGTGACAGCAAAAGACAATGCATACAAAATTTTAATACAAAATCTGGAAAGTAGCAGCAGGGATGATTAAAAGAGGGCGCTTTCCTGTGACTCATTCCAAATCCCATTTTTTATATGGGTTGCAGCTATAGTTAGAATTCCCACATGCCATACTACCACCGCCATGATTGGAAACTATGCAGGTATTAATTGTACTGGAAATGTAATTAATTCCCATGCTATAAAAAGAAAGAAGATGAAGAAAATGTTTCTTATATATGATCATCTCATATTAGTAAGCTTTCAAATTTCGTATAGGTGTTCCATGCCGATACATCTCTCCCGTTGATGGTTTCTCTGCACGTAGAAATTAAGTGCGATATGCAATGGGATGCGGCGACATTGCATGTAGGAACGACACTTTTATAGGCCAAGCACTGAATGCTGCAAAGAAGGCTGATGCTACTGTAATTCTGGCGGGATTGGATTTATCGGTCAAGGCCGAAGGCTTGGACAGGGTAAATCTCGTCCTGCCTGGTTATCAAACTCAGCTTATCAACCAGGTCGTTGAGGTCGCTAAAGGACCGGTTATTCTTGTAATCCTGTCTGCAGGTGGTGTTGATATTTCTTTTGTAAAGGAACACGAAAACATTAAAGCCATCTTGTGGGCTGGATACCCTGGGGAGGAAGGTGGCGGTGCCATCGCAGATGTAGTTTTGGGAAGATACAATCCTGGTAATTATTTGTTCTATTTCATTTTGATAACCCTAATTTTCATCAGACTTGCTAATGCTTCACGTAATAACAGCAAAATTGCCCTACAAGTTACGGATTTATGGATCAGGCTAGGGTTCTTTCCAATTTGACCATAAAATATGATAATTTTTTTTTTAAAAAAAAAGATAAACACATTATGTGAGTCATATAATATTGAATGCTACCGAATTGATTACTGAATGACTTAAGTTCAACAACATTCAATTCAATGCATCTTGTGATTTTCAGGAGGACGCTTGCCCGTTACATGGGTACGAAGCTAGTTATGGGGATGAGTTTCCCATGACATCCATGCCGCTGAGCCGATCCCTAGCTTGGGGTACCCGGGGAGGACATGCAAATTCTACGACGGCTTTTACAGACTACCCCTTCGGTTATGGACTCAGCTACACCAAATTTAGACACCGGCTACTATACTCCAAGAGGCCTTCACTCCACATAAACCTGAACAACCTGCAGCATTGCCGTGACTTAACCTATGCCAGCAACGTTCACAAGCCCTCTTGCCCCGCAGTTCTAATAGACGATTTGAAATGCCAGCAGAACATTGAGTTCCAGGTTGAAGTAAAAAATGTAGGACTTAGGGACGGAAGTGGGGTCATCATTGTCTACTCCAGGCCCCCGCAGGAAATCGTTGGGGCTCCTCTTAAGCAGGTCATTGGGTTTCAGAGGGTTGGCACACAATTGTGGTTGGAGATGGCGTAGTCTCATTCCCCCTTCAACTCAGCTTTTCTTCCTAGAAGCATGGGAAAGCAATGGAAACGCTGCTACTGAATTACTCTGCCAATTGGTGGTGTTGGAAAACAATTTGAAAATTGTGGTCAAGAAAATAAGAATAATAAATAGATTTCTCTCTTTCTTATTACGCTATCACTTTCTATTACGATAAATATAAAAAATTATATTTTTTATTATTATTATTTTTTTCAAAATCCAATAAAATCTACCTTAATTTTTACAACATACCTAAAATTTTGATTTGCAAATACCACATTTTTTCAATATATCAATTGATGATAGAACTATGATTGGTTTGCGAGAAATTAAAAAAAAAAAAATCGACAAGGGTTGTAACCAAACATAATCAGCATCCTTCTAGAGCATTTTCCATTTTGTTTTTAGTTTTATTTTCTGGTTTCTATTTTTCACTCCAATATCCAAAGCCAATTTCAAAGTAAATTGAGGTAGATTTCGACTGTTTGTAAATGACCCTTTTCAACGGACGCTGTGTTGATATTGGTTGACAAGGCAATTATTTGTCGAGTGGACGGGTTTTTCTTTTTGACTGGACTGGTTTAATGTTGTCTTAAAGCTACTCCATATGCCCATGTCCACAAAGATTTCCCCAAGTCAACTGACTGCTTTTTCTTTCCAGTTACCCAACCGCGCAGCCAAATTAACGAGGCTCGGTCCAACTTATGCTCAAAGCTAGCACAAGATGGACCCATTAGACTGCCAAGTTCTGGGCTTCCAATCATCATCACCACTCTGAGACTTCTATACACTGCTGCTATAACAGAAACCATTAGCGCTGTAAACAATATTCGCCCCTAGCTAAACATTCCCCACTTTTTAGGAAGCAATGAATTCTAATTATAACCAATGGATAAAAGCTACATAAACAATTGATCAGGAAGTCCAAGACCTGCCAGATGTTAAGACAGTACAGAAATATTGGATGCAGTCAGATTGATCTCGAGGGGTAGATAAAGCGGCAAACTTTAGGTGGGGATGGGCAGTGGCTAAAAAGTTTAGAAAGTTGTGCGTCAATAACCACCACCTGTGGGGTAGCGGTGGGATTGGAAGGTCGGGAGAGCAGTACCATGCATGCATGACAACGACCATAAATGTTATGCTTCTTCAAAGGTAAAAAGAGACAACAGAGATTTGAGCATGTCATGCTCACCAAAAGTGATCGGTTGCCATGTCATGCTCACCAAAAGTATCGGTTGCCATTTGTGCATTCTTTATAAATAACAATTGCAACCGACATGCAGCACCAGTGATAAGCAATTGACCCGACACTTGTGTGCCACTAGCACTATTAACTACTGGGTCTGCAGGGGACCAGAATGCACTATCACTATGCATGCACGAACCTGGGGATACCTGCTACATACCTAACAGTACGACACAAAAAATGCATAGAGGTAAGTAGAGCCATCTACAAACAGTTGCATGCAAAATAACAGATTACAAGGAAAATGACAACGCAGGATCATGTTTGTGACAAAATGAAATAAGCATCCATTAGATTGTCAAAATATAATTTGCAACTAAGTGGAATATTAAACATATATATCGTTGCTCCAAGTTAGTGCCACATAGAGATAAGTGGCAGCTAGAAAAGATTGCATCATTACAGTGACTCACACCACCAATCAACGCTTCCCTCATAAGAGAAACTCACAGGTTCAATGAAAGCCACTGATTGGTAGAGCATTCCCCCAAATACAAGTATGAGTGTGCATGCCTCTTAGGGAATGAGTATCTAGATACCTGACAATTATTATCCCCTAAGCCATCTTGCTGCCACGAGGGAGAGCAAGGGAGGGAGGAAGGGAGGGGAAGAAACCTAAATAGTACATAAACTTAATTTTAAATGGAGTTCAATCATCCTTACCACAGCAAACTCAGGACTAAATATTTAAATCCCCATCTCCAAGCTTCTGCACTTCGACCTTCAGAGACTTGAGGTATCTAACAGCTTCGTCCAATACAGCAACAGTATTCATTTGATTGCCACCGGGTACAATCCCTCTCAATGCCCTCACCATCTTCTTCATTTTCTGCCGTTTCCTTTCGCTGTTGCAGCTCTCACCACTGCTTGAGGACATTTGAGGAGAAGTGGAAAACCTATTCTTCTTTGGTTGTGAAACATAGTTGGAACAGGAATCTGGAGACAGGCTTCTATAATCTCCATGAGTCCGGGCTGTGCTAACCTCCTCTTCATCATATTCTTCTTGTTCACTCTCTTCCAAGCTCAACAATGCATCAATATCATCTGAATCTTCTTTCAGTGGAGATGATATCTCTCTTTCGGAGTGCCCAACTTCTTTCATCTGAAATTTGTCTTCAATGCAAGTTGCACAAACGCCAGGAGTGTTAAATTTGTTGACAATCGCAGGATGGAACAGAATCTGGCTACGGTGATCTGTTTGATCAAAGATAATATAACTCTTTGGGCAAACCTCCGAAGGTTGGAATTCAACACCATGGAAGGGTGTCAAGTGCTTAGCAGTAGAATTCAAGACTGCACCAATAGCAGATGCAGCTGGAATGTGCATGTAACCGTTCCCCACTTGATTTGCTAGAGGGAGCACTGCCTTTTGCCCGAAATAATCTTTTTATGGTTACTCCAATGTACATTCTCACTCTTCCCACGAGTTTTAGATTAAAACTAAGACTAGCCGAAAGAACCCCTTCACAAACACCTGCAATCCCAATAGAAAGGGAAAACCAGCCAAAAATCATCAGCAGAAAGAAAAACTGCAATGTGAAAAAAAAATATGACAATCTCAAGTTGTGAGTGAATTTTAAGCAACAAAAAGTTCCCAATCATGAATGTTACCAGACAGGAAAATCTACAAACATCCACTCAAGGGTGAAAACAAAAGGACCATCAAGTTTAAGTCTCCAATTCCTTCCACAGCCTTTTTCAGCACACCGAACGGAATCCCATCCAATTAAACCATTTCATTCTTACTTCGATTCAAATAAAACACTTTGATTTAAAGAAATGAACTCCGATGACCACAGTTGAGAGAAAGAGTCAGAGAGAGAACGTCTCACCCGATTAAATGGAATTACAGAATGAGAAGGAAGAACACCACCAAACGAACGCAGTTCATGTCATAATTCAGAAAAGCGGAAGTCCACGGCATCTTGATTTTGCTCCTTCAATCCCAATTCTACAAGAAAATCGAACTCCAACTTCCACTGCAAAAGGTAACAGAAAAACCAGCAGGCCAATTATAAATTCCACTCGAAAGGCAACAAAGAAGAGATCTCTCAAATTGATTAATTCAAAAAAAAAGAACAGAATCATTCAAGCATCAGAATACAGATTGTCCATTAACTGGAGCCTGATAAAACAGAAACCCCAATCCAACCCCAGATTCAAATTTTCATTTCATTTTCTCCAGCGGCCAAAACAACAATTACATGCAAACCAAATCGAATTAACTTCATAAAATCCACGAAAGTTTCGACTCAATCCATATCAAATCGCACAACAACACCGTAGCCAGTTGCAGAGAGAGGAAAAAACCATTAAATAACTAAATCTCACAGAAAGACACCACGACTTTCAGAGAAGGAATTTTTTTCACCTAAAAACTGATAATAACTAGGGAGCGAACCTAGGGTTTTCCGAAGCTCTTTCCGAGAAATTGCGCTCGATTTGGGACCGAAGATCTATCGATTCAAGTCGTAGCAGAAGACAGAGAGAGATGAAAAGTTATAGACGGAGAGAGGGCAGAGGAGTGGAAGGTGTCTGGATGCGTTTAATTATGTCTTGGGTGGGTTTTATTGGGATGTGTGCTAGGGTTCGGACAGAGAGGAGTCAAAACCGGTGAACAAGGGGCCGTTGGATTAGAGGGTAGGGCTTTCGAAGTGGTTCTGTTCTCAATGCGGAGAAGGCAGCGACCGTAGGATCGAGCACGCGTGAAGTGGGGAGTGGGGCTCACGAGGTTTGACGAATGGGGTATCCTGGGAATCAGGCTCTTCCACGGAGATGGTTTGGCTCTATTATTTGGCCTTTCTAAACTTGTCAACTACATCACTACTCATATGTTTGCAAATTTGTTATTTAGGAAAGAAAGAAAAATTTGTACCTCAAATAAAGCTCTACGATTTAGTTACGGTTTGTTTTCTCAATATTTTGGGTATAAAAATTTTTAATAAAATAAACATATTTTAAAATTTTTTAACTTTTACATATATATATATACTTCAACCTTTCACAAATTTAATAAATTTCAATAAAGTAAATATTTCAAAATTTCGAAAATATTTTCTTAAATTTTGACAAACAAATACCTCCTTAGCCTCTTTTTTTTTTTGGGGGGTTTTTTTTGATTAGTGGAGCTAAATCTGCCTCTAAGTATTGAGCTTGAATACATTTGACTTAATTAAAAATCATGGAAGAGTAACAATAAATCCTTAACATTCAAAGTATAATTACATTTTGAGTAAGGTCAAAATTCTCTCTAATTTACTATTCAAATTAGATGAAGAGATAGACATTATAAAATCTCATATTTATCTCTCGAATTAGATCATCTAATTTGAACTCGTTCAAGTTTCATTTAAGAGTGCAAATTTATCTTTTCAACTATTAAACTATGACCTTATTATTTAGGCCAAGTTAAAAAACTCAAACGAATAAAATATTTAGGTACGGAAAAGGTGGCTTATCTTTGAGTTGGTTTCTCTTGTTTATATACCAAATTTACTTGATAATTATATGTGATTGTTGAGGCAAGTAGGTTATCCCTTTGCTCTAGACGTATAAACTTCTCTCTCTCGATAATATAAAAATTAAGAATATTATAGATGTGATATTGTAAATGGGCAGGTAGAAGATCTTGATTTTTCTATTTAATTGTTAAAAAGTCAAAGCTTCATCAGAATAAGTTTGAGTTTTTACCGTGTTTGAACTTTACCTACATCACTTTCGTTAATTTATCAAATACGTCTTTGTTGCTGAGGACAACACTAAAATTGAAGTTAGGCATGTGCCATCATAATACATATATAAAAAAATAAAATATATTTATTCCATAGTTCAATTCCTGGCATATGCCTCTTCTAGAGTCTCGCTTATGGAGGAAGAGCCTCAAGACAATGACCAAACTGGACATTCAAAAGTCGGATGTTTCAATGGTCTGTGCTGGTTCTTATTAATTCCATCCAGACACAAAATCTAATCCACCTTCTTAATTAAGGTGTCACGTTCATATGTCATTAAATGTGTTGAAATTTAATCTTAGTCATCCGTTGAACCCATTTAAATTTAACCCGTATGGATGGAATCCTGAACGTCTCTACTTTGATCCATCGTCGATCAGCTTGGTGGCATTTAACATCAAATCACGGGTCCCCTTTAATCTACGGTCTCCCCCATCTGAGACTTTGAATCCATAGAACTTCCAAGGCAGGGGCCGCAAATGTAAGAGACAAATGCAAATCAGAAATCGAAATCGAAATTCAGACAACCACCACATGTCTCTCTTTAAGGACAAGAAGAACTGCCTGAAGAGCAACAAAAACCCATTAATCTCTCTATATAAGTTTGGTGTTCATGCAAATTTGATCAATTAGGATTCAATAAATTATTGTAGACTAAGCACCAGCCGCATGTCAATCAGATTCCAGTTCAGTTGCTGCATCAGATACTTATTGCTGAAACTTGTATTTGCAGTCACCATAACCTGCAAAAGGGTAAAAAGAAGGGGTTGGGATCATGGCTAGAAGATCAAAGAACAGAGCCTCAGAAAAAGAAAATCAAACGAAAAAATTGGCTTACTTGGGTCTTTCATGACAGTGAGGCCAGTGTTGTTGAAATCGCAACTGGGATTGTCTCTCCCTGTGGCCTGGTAGTAAAGATTCATCACAACTGAAGCATGGTTGATGAGGCTGTCTGGACAGTGGCATGCACCGCCGAATCTTATGAGACTGCAATCCACATAATTGCAAGCGAAATCTATGTTCGATTGCAGCATATCACCCCGTCCTTGGCTTTGCCACGCACCAGTTCCCCTGCAACATAAAGAATAGCATTGACCTCACTTGAATTGGTGTTTTCAGATGGCATGCGGGCAAAGGAGTTTCAGATTACCGATGTCGACAAGTCCACCACCGCATCTCCTCCTTTCCAATATCATAGGTCAAAGAATACATGAGAAACAAAGGGAAACTTATTCAAAGATTCTGTTCCAAGCCAAATTAGCTTTTCATGAGCACATACCAGTGTAAATGCAATCACCATAACCTGTAAAACGGGGCAAAACCAAGCTGTTTAGCTTATTGTAAGAAAACTGGGAAAAACAAGTCAAATGAAACTATAAATAAAAAGAAAACGGGGAAATTTGCTAAAATAGAATAGAAGAAGTACAAGGTGATCGGTATACTTGGATCAGTCAAGGCAACAAGACCAGAGTCCCTGAAATCACAGTTCCATTGGTGCCTGCCTACAGCCTGGTAATAAGCATTCATGGCAAATGAAGTGTGGTGGATGGCAGTATTTGGGTGGAAGCAGGGAAAGCTTGCATTGAACAACTGGGTGCAATCTTCATGATCCACTTGATCACAGGCATATTCTAAGTTAGCCACTAGTGAATCAGTGCTCGATGAAGGCTTTGCCACGCACCAAGTCTGCAAGTTCATAAGTATTTGCCACAAGGGTTAGGTAGGATCCAAATGCATTAGATTTTTCTGCCAAGTTCATATGATTAGGATTAATTTACATTCACATTCTCGGTCATTGAACTTTCCCCTACAATAAATATTTTCAAAGACATACGAGTAATAGATTTGAGGATTAGCAGACAAATAATTGAATCTTTTTCTTGGAATTAATCAATTGCGAGTAAAAATTTGAAAGCCATGAATGACACCAAATAGAGCATTAAAAAAGAAAGAAAGAAAAAAGACCAAATGATGGAAACCATATGATCCAACCATCTTAAAATATGTTTCTCATTGCATAAAACTCAAGTTGGTTGCCATAAATTCGAGGACAACAATTTTAATATGTCAAACTATTTGGAAGTTGGACGAGTCACACCCTTCTAGGCTTATGGAATTCCAGGTTGGAAATCTCCAACATATCTCTTTTTTCAGTAGAAATGGATGCAGAATGTCTTGTTAACCGCATGAAATATACCAAATCCCACCCACAAAATAATCAAGTAAGACCACGAACTAGGTATATGAGTCGGCAAGTAAAAGGGCGCAACTCAGAAGCCAACAAAATGGGGAAGTACCTAAGTGGAAGGACAAAATCATCGGGAAGAGGAAGAGGACAGCCATAGCCATGGTGATGCTTGTGTACTGTATCCAAAGATTAAAGCTTTCTTATGTGAATAAGAGTTATGCAGGACAGGTTTCAGAGGAGGCAGAGGACTAGAAATGTGATTCTTGTATGTGGTTTCTATTTATGCAATCTGTTACCAATTGGGGGCACCCATGTGGGCATCCTCATGCATGTGTGACACATGGCCTCTTGCATGACAATGAGTCATGCAAGTGTCATGCTTGGTGACACTTGGTTCCATGCATGAGAGGAGGTTGATGAGAAAAGGCTATAAAAGGCCCCTCCTCCCTCACTTCTCAACACACTAAAAAGTAGAGAGCTTCTCTCTCTTCCTCTCTCTCTCTCTCTCTAGAATTCTGTCTCATTTCTTTGAGCATTTAAGTTGTGAAATTAGTGGGTGATTCTCTAGTAGAACGCTCCAGGAAAGAATTTCTAGAACTTTGATGGTTGGGGCACATAAAACAACTTCAAGCATTCGATTTCAGCGACTCTAGGTATACCGAAATCCATTTGTTTTTCCGCTGTGCATATAATTTTTCCAACACAATCTCATTTATTTTGGCTGGCTTTGCATAAAAATCAAACGGAAAAAGCTTACAGTCTGGACAGTTGGCAAGAGGTTTTCTCAAATATAGAATACGGGCTGGCTTTATACTCTGTGGCATGGAATCCTCATGGCCCTCTCGTTATCCTTCGAAATTGCATACTACACGGTTCACATTTAATGCAAATGTGAAAAGATTATCCCCGGCAAAGACAAAAGAAGCAAAAAAACAGCAAGGAAAAGATTGTTCCAGCCATAGACTTCCAGGCTAGATGAACCTTAAAGGCAACATGTGACCCAATTCATTCAATGAAGAATAGGAAGGATTCGGTGTGTTGTCAGCTTTTATTTACGGAGGGTCATTGTCAAGTTACGGACTTTAGAGGTTTTTGAGAGGGAAACTTAGCAAGGTTTATTGTCTCTCACTTGGTATGCATGGTACCTGATTTCTTATTGCTAAGCAGTGCTCTGTAGCATGGTTACTGATAACTGGTAAAGATTAAAGAACCTATACTTCCAACAAAGAAATAATTCAGTAGTATGGCGATTTTTCCGATACAGTTGATTAATGTAATCTTTCAGATATATGGTCGAGAGAATTGTGTATCTAAGATTAATCTAGTTTAGGTATTAGCACAACCTCCACTCATCTCATTTGAGAACAGCTTCACCATTTTTCTAGGCAAATTTTATTTGTCAAAAACAGATAGTTGAGCTCCTAAGTTTGGTTTAGGAGGAGTAGTGCATGGTTTTTCTTGGAGATAAATAGGAGCATATCAAATTATAGCAATCATTTATTCATGTGGTACCATTCACTACTGGCATCTAGCTTAATCAGTAAGGCATCACAGGCAGAGATGTTGAACCGAGGCAACATCTTTTCTTGTGACCCAAGCTAATTACTACTTGTCATCGGAAATAGAGAAAGTGCTTCTTTGTCGGCACCATCTTTCACGGTGATACAAAAAGGCATTCTGAGATGGGTGGAGGTGAATGGTGGGAGCCTTGTTGTATAGTTGTCAACTTGAATTGTTCACGCATTGACATAATCCCCCTGCTATTTTGATCCATTATGTACAGATATGGGAAGGATTCTAAGATACCCAGTTTTGCACTTTCTCCTTTCTGTCCATATTTCTTATAATAATCCAAAAGTGCATATATTTGTGCACACAAAAACGGCTCCCAGTATATGAAACCTCTGGTTTCCTGTTTAATCAAGTGAGCTGTTGCCTGGTTAATATTCGAAAATGAGCATTGTAGTTAAATGTCTTCTTCAATGACACACAACTCAAGTGCTCTATACCTGAGTTAAGAACTACGCATGAATTGTTCCTTTGTATATTCTGTTTTATTTTTTCAGATGTTCTTATGAATCCCAACATAGCATGGCCTGCTATATTAGTCTACCAAGTAAGCCCCTGGTGGAACTGCAGGAAACTTGATTGAAGAAATCTGCACCGTGTTAGATCCAAGTCCGGCAGGAAACTTCTTTAGGACATCAAATTTGAGAACCCTTTTCTTTTTCGGTTTGGAGGCCGCTTCTTGGCGTGTCACTTGTCAACAAATTTTTCGTCTTAGGATACTGACTCTAAAACGATGTGTATAACTCAAGCAATATTTAACGATTAGTGAGTCATGTTGAACCCTGAGTCCCCAATTGGGCTAATCTTCCTGAATGTTTCTCACTCTACAAAGGGAGAAAACAATAGAAAGATAGGAGTTTCGATGGTGTTTCCCATTTAGGTTGTTTCCAAGAACTCACCCTCGAGTGCTTTGAAACACCATGTCCAACGCACATGCATCCATGAATTATAGTCTTTTTCTTAACTCAAGTACATGATTCATGGATCCATGAAGGTATTTGAGGAAATTACCCAAAAACAGGAAAAGTTGTAGTTTGAGGATGAAATTAAGCGATCACAGGGCCATGCCTTAAGGCCTTAAACAGGGCAAGATACTTGCTGATTGTCATTTTTTCCGCTTCTACATTAATACCCTCCTTTATGACAACGTAAGTGTGCTTCGCTATGTTCTTCACAAAAACAACATGCATAAACCCTGATAGGCAAATAGGCAAAAAGGGATAGCAACTTAGGAACTTAGTTTAATTCATATGATGTCATGGCTTACGGAATCAGTGCTCGATGAAGGCTTTGCCACGCACCAAGTCTGCAAGTTCATAAGTATTTGCCACAAGGGTTAGGTAGGATCCAAATGCATTAGATTTTTCTGCCAAGTTCATATGATTAGGATTAATTTACATTCACATTCTCGGTCATTGAACTTTCCCCTACAATAAATATTTTCAAAGACATACGAGTAATAGATTTGAGGATTAGCAGACAAATAATTGAATCTTTTTCTTGGAATTAATCAATTGCGAGTAAAAATTTGAAAGCCATGAATGACACAAATAGAGCATTAAAAAAGAAAGAAAGAAAAAAGACCAAATGATGGAAACCATATGATCCAACCATCTTAAAATATGTTTCTCATTGCATAAAACTCAAGTTGGTTGCCATAAATTCGAGGACAACAATTTTAATATGTCAAACTATTTGGAAGTTGGACGAGTCACACCCTTCTAGGCTTATGGAATTCCAGGTTGGAAATCTCCAACATATCTCTTTTTTCAGTAGAAATGGATGCAGAATGTCTTGTTAACCGCATGAAATATACCAAATCCCACCCACAAAATAATCAAGTAAGACCACGAACTAGGTATATGAGTCGGCAAGTAAAAGGGCGCAACTCAGAAGCCAACAAAATGGGGAAGTACCTAAGTGGAAGGACAAAATCATCGGGAAGAGGAAGAGGACAGCCATAGCCATGGTGATGCTTGTGTACTGTATCCAAAGATTAAAGCTTTCTTATGTGAATAAGAGTTATGCAGGACAGGTTTCAGAGGAGGCAGAGGACTAGAAATGTGATTCTTGTATGTGGTTTCTATTTATGCAATCTGTTACCAATTGGGGGCACCCATGTGGGCATCCTTATGCATGTGTGACACATGGCCTCTTGCATGACAATGAGTCATGCAAGTGTCATGCTTGGTGACACTTGGTTCCATGCATGAGAGGAGGTTGATGAGAAAAGGCTATAAAAGGCCCCTCCTCCCTCACTTCTCAACACACTAAAAATAGAGAGCTTCTCTCTCTTCCTCTCTCTTTCTCTCTCTAGAATTCTGTCTCATTTCTTTGAGCATTTAAGTTGTGAAATTAGTGGGTGATTCTCTAGTAGAACGCTCCAGGAAAGAATTTCTAGAACTTTGATGGTTGGGGCACATAAAACAACTTCAAGCATTCGATTTCAGCGACTCTAGGTATACCGAAATCCATTTGTTTTTCCGCTGTGCATATAATTTTTCCAACACAATCTCATTTATTTTGGCTGGCTTTGCATAAAAATCAAACGGAAAAAGCTTACAGTCTGGACAGTTGGCAAGAGGTTTTCTCAAATATAGAATACGGGCTGGCTTTATACTCTGTGGCATGGAATCCTCATGGCCCTCTCGTTATCCTTCGAAATTGCATACTACACGGTTCACATTTAATGCAAATGTGAAAAGATTATCCCCGGCAAAGACAAAAGAAGCAAAAAAACAACAAGGAAAAGATTGTTCCAGCCATAGACTTCCAGGCTAGATGAACCTTAAAGGCAACATGTGACCCAATTCATTCAATGAAGAATAGGAAGGATTCGGTGTGTTGTCAGCTTTTATTTACGGAGGGTCATTGTCAAGTTACGGACTTGAGAGGTTTTTGAGAGGGAAACTTAGCAAGGTTTATTGTCTCTCACTTGGTATGCATGGTACCTGATTTCTTATTGCTAAGCAGTGCTCTGTAGCATGGTTACTGATAACTGGTAAAGATTAAAGAACCTATACTTCCAACAAAGAAATAATTCAGTAGTATGGCGATTTTTCCGATACAGTTGATTAATGTAATCTTTCAGATATATGGTCGAGAGAATTGTGTATCTAAGATTAATCTAGTTTAGGTATTAGCACAACCTCCACTCATCTCATTTGAGAACAGCTTCACCATTTTTCTAGGCAAATTTTATTTGTCAAAAACAGATAGTTGAGCTCCTAAGTTTGGTTTAGGAGGAGTAGTGCATGGTTTTTCTTGGAGATAAATAGGAGCATATCAAATTATAGCAATCATTTATTCATGTGGTACCATTCACTACTGGCATCTAGCTTAATCAGTAAGGCATCACAGGCAGAGATGTTGAACCGAGGCAACATCTTTTCTTGTGACCCAAGCTAATTACTACTTGTCATCGGAAATAGAGAAAGTGCTTCTTTCTCGGCACCATCTTTCACGGTGATACAAAAAGGCATTCTGAGATGGGTGGAGGTGAATGGTGGGAGCCTTGTTGCATAGTTGTCAACTTGAATTGTTCACGCATTGACATAATCCCCCTGCTATTTTGATCCATTATGTACAGATATGGGAAGGATTCTAAGATACCCAGTTTTGCACTTTCTCCTTTCTGTCCATATTTCTTATAATAATCCAAAAGTGCATATATTTGTGCACACAAAAACGGCTCCCAGTATATGAAACCTCTGGTTTCCTGTTTAATCAAGTGAGCTGTTGCCTGGTTAATATTCGAAAATGAGCATTGTAGTTAAATGTCTTCTTCAATGACACACAACTCAAGTGCTCTATACCTGAGTTAAGAACTACGCATGAATTGTTCCTTTGTATATTCTGTTTTATTTTTTCAGATGTTCTTATGAATCCCAACATAGCATGGCCTGCTATATTAGTCTACCAAGTAAGCCCCTGGTGGAACTGCAGGAAACTTGATTGAAGAAATCTGCACCGTGTTAGATCCAAGTCCGGCAGGAAACTTCTTTAGGACATCAAATTTGAGAACCCTTTTCTTTTTCGGTTTGGAGGCCGCTTCTTGGCGTGTCACTTGTCAACAAATTTTTCATCTTAGGATACTGACTCTAAAACGATGTGTATAACTCAAGCAATATTTAACGATTCGTGAGTCATGTTGAACCCTGAGTCCCCAATTGGGCAAATCTTCCTGAATGTTTCACACTCTACAAAGGGAGAAAACAATAGAAAGATAGGAGTTTCGATGGTGTTTCCCATTTAGGTTGTTTCCAAGAACTCACCCTCGAGTGCTTTGAAACACCATGTCCAACGCACATGCATCCATGAATTATAGTCTTTTTCTTAACTCAAGTACATGATTCATGGATCCATGAAGGTATTTGAGGAAATTACCCAAAAACAGGAAAAGTTCTAGTTTGAGGATGAAACTAAGCGATCACAGGGCCATGCTTTAAGGCCTTAAACAGGGCAAGATACTTGCTGATTGTCATTTTTTCCGCTTCTACATTAATACCCTCCTTTATGACAACGTAAGTGTGCTTCGCTATGTTCTTCACAAAAACAACATGCATAAACCCTGATAGGCAAATAGGCAAAAAGGGATAGCAACTTAGGAACTTAGTTTAATTCATATGATGTCATGGCTTACGGTGCATATAATGTTAGTTTGGACCTCGTATCAATCCCGCTAGAGAAGTAAAACCTTCTAGTTTGCTGATAATTCTATATTTAATTATGCATTCAGAGAAAAAAGACAGATCAACAAAATATATACACAGTAGAATCGATTTTAAGATTGCCAAGAGAAAGTCATAAAGAAATTAAGCTTTGAACCAGCTGCTATGTTGGATGTTGTTGCTTACATTACCATGTGGGAAGCTGATTTAGTGAGAACAACTTGAGATTAGATGCTATGCACAGCAACTACTGCAGATAAATATTAAATGGGAAAAGTGAAGAAATCAAGTAGGGTTCATGGACACGCCTTATTTAAAACTAAATACAAGAAAGACTCTAAAGAGCAACTTGTATATCTACGCCAAAGTAGCTAGAAGACTTAAAAGGAAACAAATCGGGGGAAGAGTATAGGGCTTCTCCACAGATTATTCTAGCTTAAATCTTGAAAGCTGGTCCCTGAAACCATATTAATCACTGTGGTTACTAGGCATAGGTGCAGCTACCATAACCTGCAAAACAGGGCTCAAACAATTTAGGACCCCAAGGCTTTGAAATTCAATACAAATCAAACGAAAGAGTCAATTAACCTGGTAGTTGGTTATATCTTAAAATCGCAAGAAGTAACTTCGCAACATGCAAATGGATTGGTGGCCTTACTTGGGTCAGTCACAGTGATGAGGCCAGAGCTCCTGAAGTCACAGTTCCACCCGTTATGGCCCATCATCTTGTAGTAAAGATTCATGACGACCGAGGCATGGTGAATAAGGTTATCAGGTAAAAAGCATGGGCCACCTTCTTCTATCAGCTTGCAGTCGTACACTTGGTCGCAAGCGAACTGGATGTTCGCAGTCAGTTCTGCGTCGCTTGATGAAGGCTTGGCTACACACCAAGTTGTCTTCTCCTACAACACATGCAAGATAAATTGCATAAAGTCAAGAGCAATTCAGTTGGAATTCTCACGTTTAATGATGTAGAACATTGGTTTTGTTTTGATGTTGTACCTGTCCATAAGCAAGTTCCAGAGGCCCTTCGCAAGTTAACCCGACAAAAACCATCAGGAAAGAAACAATTTGCTTAGCTTAAACCCAAAATCAATATCAGAAGGCAACTAAATAAATCTAAAAACTCAAACAATTATACTACTCATTTTCAACCAGTTTGTCAGGAAAAAAAAACTAATTGCAGGTCCTCCTACGGGTAAGATTTTACGCACTCCATTTGTTTTCCTGTGAATTCTCGCTTGTTGAACAACCATTAGAGAAAACTCAGCGAAGCTATGTGAAAGAAAGGAAAATAGTTTCACAGAACAAAAACCAATTTCGATGTCTTGCAGAGCTACATGTTCAAAAGAATGGCATGGTTACCATGATTCCTGAAAGACCGTTAAGTCACTGACCATTAAACTGCTTAAGTGTATACAGACAAAAAGTAACAGAGCATTAATGAAAGGGGAGTTTAGATAAGAACTGTAAAGTTACTACTCCATAAGCCCAAAGGGTGGAATTTTACCAGAACTGATCGACAAAACCAGGAGGAGGAGAGCAGGAACTGAGAGAGTTGATTTCGCCATCGCCTTGATGATACGAATGAGTGTGAAAAGGCAAAGACGTCTCAGGGGAATAAATAATGGAGGAAGCCATTTACATATAGTATATAGACCACGTTATTGATATTGCCAAAGCTTAGTTTTGTAACTCCTCAACCGATTTAACTTTTTGTACTAAATTAACCACAATTGGAAAAAGAGTGTGGAAGACTCGAAGCATCCCTGACAATAGAACTTCCCTACTGGGGGTTTAGCCGTTTAGGCAAATGTTCAATGACTGCTTTAATGCGCGCGGGCGGCCTTATAGTGAGGAATCTGTTTGGATTACAGCATGAAACGAAAGGGGATGCCTTTAAAACGTAATTTGTGCAAATTACTCCCAAAGCCTGCCTATATATCGCCTATGGCCTGCATGCCGGCGTGGTATTGTCAAATTGCAAGAAAGCTGGCCCCAACACATCGGCCTTTTGTACAGACGGTGCGCATGCCATGGTCATTTCAAAAAGTAACGCTTTCCATTTCTTCAAAGTATTTCAAACTTCCATTTCCATTTAGTTGTAATCTTTCCTTTTCTCGAAACATGACACTTAAAAAGCTTGTTACGCGTTAACCTGCACCTCTTGTCTGCATCTATCCATTTAGATCAACTCCGTATCCATATCCCCATATGCATAATGTTCCCACAATTATACTAAAAGTTACGACGATTCTCTCCTCTGAGATCATCATAGCATTCTTTGATGCAGGCTATTGAATTCACAATTGATCATCAATAAATCATCAGTGTATGAGGCTTTTTTTGGCTATTGAATTCACGTGAACGCCTAGATGCAGGCTACCACAAGGCCTTTGGTTTTCACTATTTTGGGGAAGCTGGGGGAATTATTTTGCCTTCGTTTAGAAGTGTTTCTAATTCCTATTGGGATTCTCTTATTCAAGGGAAATTTGGTCTTTTATCTCTTGTCTTGAAAATGTAAAGTCCTATATTGCTAAAGTAATGTGGGCGATTGAAACCAATGGCTTATAAATAAAGCCTCAATGTAATTTTTGAATATAAGTGAGAAAATCGAATGCCTAGTTGGGCCTTCTAACAGTGGATGTAAAAAATTCCATTTGTCTCAATTTAACTTTTTTTAAGTTTAAAAATTTTTATTTCTTACATGGTATCAAAGCGGCACGATCCGTCGACCATCCGGTAGAGTCCGGCAAAGACCAAAGACCATCCGGCATAGCCCGACGACCATCCAACATTAGTTCAGCAAATCTCCAGCGACTTTATTTTCCTTGTTTTGTAAGTCCAAACTCAAGGTGGGTCCACCTTGAGTTTGCGGGGGAGTGTTAAAAATGTAAAGTCCCACATAAAACAATGTAGGGCGATTGAAACCAATGTCTTATAAATAAAGCCTCAATGTAACCTTTTGAATATAAGTGAGAAAACCGAATGTCTAGTTGGAACTTCCAACAGTGGATGTAGGTCAATGATCGAACCACTTAAAATCTTGTCTCACTTATCTCAATTTAAATTTTTTTAAGTTTAAAAATTTTTATTTCTTACACCTTGTACCTTAGATGCATATATTTCGACGATGCCTCTTGTATGCATGCATAATATGGGCCAAACTCTTTCGCTTGCAGTGATTTCTGGATTGAACCCCAGTAGAATTGCACCTAATTATTCGTCCAAAATGATCAAAAGCAAGATTTAAGAGATTTGAGAGCGTAGACCCAAACAATATTAGAGATTTATATGTTAAACATAAGTTTTCTAACACCACCCAATCTCTCACAAGTAGGAAGAAGTTCCACTAAATGCAGCTGGATGTAAAGATTTGCTCTCAGTGCAAGCAAAACCAACAGAAGATAATTAAGACAAGGCAACAACAGCAAGCAATTGAAGATCACATGAGGAGCTTACCACGGAAAAGTAGAAGATATGACACTGCACCAACTTGTTGCCCTGCAGTCATATTTCCTCTGCTGATTTGAGATTGTAAGATTGCCTACTTATAGCAATCCTTTCAGGATTTGGCTTTGTTCTTTTCTCAATACGCAGTGTCTATTAGCTACACATGACATAATTAATCTTTTGCAACGTCGTTTTGGATTCAGCATATGGTTTGGATGCCCGCTTGAGTCATCTGCATATATATCATATGTACGCTCTAATTGGCTTTGTCCTTTAGAATTCAGCAAACAAAGACAATGAAGAGAAAATATCCTTAATCATCTTGGGCACGTGGTAGAAAATGGCATTGGAATTATAAATAAATTAAATCGTTGATTATATTGCAAATGGGTCGAACATGTTCAGACTCACCTCTGATCTCACCGCTGATTTTTGACATAACAACGAAGAAGTGAGACCTGCTGCCATCTGTCTTTATTACAGGAGTACCTTTTTATATACCATAAAATATTAGTATAAATATAAAGAAGATTTAATTACAATTTTTTCCCTCAAACTAGGACTACACAAAATCGGACCACAAGCCGGACTGGACCACAAAACCGAACTGGACCAAATAGAATTTGTAAAACCGGTTATATTCAGACCGGTCCGGTCTGTGCCTTTTGGGATCCGATCCGAATCGAACCAAACTGGATTTCTTAATATAAATAATAATTTTTTTTAAAAAAAAATTTAATACAAACTAACATTTTTTTTTTATACTTTTTATTTAATTTAATTTTTTTGAAGACAAATAAAAAAGATAAAAAAAAAGAAAAAAAAAAAAAAGAGAAACCGGTCTGGACCACTTAAGTGGTCCAACCGGACTGCTTATAAGGGATCCAATCCGGTCCTTAATTTTGAGTACAACCGGAAATCCGGTCCGACAGGATTCCGATCGAAAAACCGGACCGGATTTCTGTTGTTCACCCCTACCTCAAACTATTACCCTATTCTTAAATACCCAACAAACTTTAACTCGTTGCAACTCGTCCACACAAACTATACTTCTCATTGTGATTTCATCTCTGATTTCATCTCCCAACTTGCTGAAGTTGTTATATCAAAAACGATTTTTGTCCAATAAACAACACGTGACCTTCTCTTATTTGAAAAGACAAATTTGACCAGTTGATTCTAAGTGAGTCATCTTTTTTTTAAAAAAAAAAACAGCTAATTACATATTATTTTTTGGCTCTACAAATTGCTAGAAGCATAGTAGAAATTAGGGAGGACTCAAACGAGGGTAAAATTATCTTTTCACATAAGGAAAAGGTCACATGTCTGTTATGTGGGATAGAAACCATTCGATATAACAACTTCAATTGGTTGAGGGATGAAATCGCAATGAGAAGTATAGTTTATATGGGTGAGTTAAAGTTTATGAGGGTATTTGAGAATCGGGTGGTAGTTTGAGGGAGAAAATTATAATTAACCCTATTAAGAATATTCAAATTTGCATGCATAGTACTACTAACTTACGAATTAATCCTATAATTTGAAGTGTTTGTCAACGAGTATTTATTTTTCTTTCTACACTACTGGTGGTTGGAAGGTGTCTCATTCCATATATCATTCGTACGTACATAAACAAAAAAAAATTGATAAATACGGTTTTTCATTCTAATTTTATGGGACAAAAATAAAATCTAAAAAGCTTTTTATTTTGGAAATTTCGAGGCCAGACCATATATATCTTGTAATTTTTTTTCCAGCAATTAATTATTTTTCCCACTTTCTTGAACTTGTTTTTCCTAATCTAATATCTAGGTCTCCTCAAGCGAAAAACATTTATAATGTTTTGTTTATCTATTGGGTTCTCTGATTCCAACAGTTATAATTATCTTTCTAATGCTTATACCTGAGAAGAGTTGAACTGATGCAGAACATATAGAATAAAACAAAATAATTAAATAGATAGTGCATGTAGTGATCGGGGTAAAATATTAGAGTCATATTAACACTAACTGATCATGATATTAATGGCGTCTCAGCATAATGTACACTTGAAGAGTCAGTACACATCATATATATCGGTGTATAGCCAATAAAAAAAAAAAAAGAAATATCATCTCTTAAAGAAAATAATAGCACAAATCAATATATCCTTTATTGTCACAACTTAGAGAGAGAAATAAAATATTAGACTTGCAACTATTTATACCACAGTAAAACTAAAACATTACAAATAATAACTAGTTGGTTTCTATGTGTCATCGACCAGTTATGTGTCTGATGTGAAGCAGCAAAAGTTGACTTGGAGTGTTCTAAATCAAAGTCAACTTTTGCCTCCACATCCGGCCTATCTAGTAGGTAAGGGCCGTACTTAAGGCTAATTACTTTTCATGGAGTTGAAATATGAATGTGACTGCATTAATTCATATATGAATCAAGATAAGCCAGGCTAATTACTCTTAAACTGTTGCTAGTTGTACTAATCCTATTTGCATAGCTGCTTGCCTAAGTTTTAAAATAACAAGATATAAAAAAAATTACAACAAAAATAATTACAAAAACATTAAACGTATAAGTTAAAATAAAATATTACTAAAGAGAACAAGAAATGCCAAAAAAAAAAAAAACAGTTTCAAAACTTTTAAGAATCCTCAATAAATCGAAAAAAATATCATCCACCCCAAGAAAAAGATATCCACTATTGGTGCTAGAACATTAGGTGTTAAACTAGAAAGTGGGAAATTCCGTAATATGCTTGCATCCTGCAAGATGCTTGCATCCAAGGCCCAACCAATTCCTGTATTCTCTTCTCTTTTCTTTTCCTTTCCATTTTTTTTTCCTAAGTAAGCTCCTGTCTTCTCATTACAAGCCAATTATGAATTGGGACAGCTTTTGATCGTTGGCGATTAATAATTACAAGATGTGACTTCTGAACACAAACCTATGACAGTTTGGCCGAGTGGTCTAAGGCGCCAGATTTAGGCTCTGGTCCGAAAGGGCGTGGTTTCAAATCCCACAGCTGTCATTTGGTAAAACGTTTGAGTGAGTTTTTAAACAATTTATTTGGTTGAAGCTAATTTTCATAAAACACTTGTTTCAGCCGGAATAAGAGACCCATTGAGCATGGAGTTGGAAGAATTTGATTGCTGAAGCAGCCGATGATAGCGGAGCGAGTCACCTTCTTCTTTGTTTTTTTTAAGTCAACCATCTTGCATATCACAGTCAGTTACATCAGAAGACAAAGAATCCAGCCTAATAACTCCAGCAATATTCTGGTTGATACCCCATTGGGCTAAACTGTGAGCTGCAGCGTTGCCCTCCCTAGGGGCTAGGAGTCCACTGTCCACACGAAGCTCCACTCATGGTCAACCTGACCCACTTTCTGGATGAGTTGAGATCGAAGGATTCGGTGACAGCTAGGAGCACTGCCCGCGCTTCACCAATTTCCTTACCCTTCTTGCACGAAGCGGGACGCAAAAGCCAGCCAATCTTTTGGACAGTAAATTTGCAACTTGTACATGGCTTCGGTCCTACTTTCGTCAAAGATTCCGGCTAAATGCCTGCGGGGAACAGAATTTTTGTATTGGGGCCAAAGGCAATTTGATATGTAGGCAAGTAGGCCAGGTTTTGGATTTTAGGGTCTCCTACGTTTTGGATAATTGGATGTGTTTCAAGTTGTGCCAAATCTTTGTCACGGGGAGGTAACCAGCCACTAGGTTTTGTTTGTCCTATTGGGATGAGCTCGTAGTCAAATAAAGCAGACTTGTTATGATTCAGAGAATCAAATTTTCGTACATGCATTGATAGGTTTTGCCAATTGGGATAAGCTAAAAGCCCAATAACGACTTGTTATGATTCAAAGAATCAAATTTTCGCCCATGAATTGATAATTGTTTGACGATTCAACCTTTACAGGGAGTCAAGATTTTGTTTCATTCAGTAGAGGTTTGTGGGATCCATTATTGGTGGAATTTTGCATATAAAATGCTTCATTCATTGCAGCTCTCCTATCAGTTTGTGGTAGTTCCATAGCAATGGCGTCTAAAAGAGTAGTGAGTATGATTGCAGTCATCTTGTTCTCTGTTCTCGCTACTGTTCTATCCAATGAATCAAGCTTAGAAGTTCAGATTGAGGCCTTGAAGGCTTTCAAGAATTCCATCACCGATGACCCATTTGGAGCCCTT
>CM025850.1:1935593-2035498 GCA_003952965.2 Morella rubra
ACCAATTTCATCAGTTGAAACTGATAACTTACTAGACCACGATAGCATTACAAGGATACCACTCTTGTAACCTCTTCATCAATCCTGTCATGCCAATTTCGTAGCTGTCTCAGCACTCTTCTACCATGGTGGCACATCTTAAGATTGTACCAAGAGAAATATCCACAAGATTTGTTGAGCTACACTATGAAACGAAACAAGTTATTTGGTTACTGGCATAAATGGAAGACATTTTATATTTACTCACAAAATTACCTTATAATTAACACAGCTAAAAAAATGGCGTCCAAAATTAGCTTCAGTAAATGATGTCTTCAAAATTGCTTCAAGACCGCGTAGCCAATTTTGACTTAGCCATGCCAATGAGCTCCCTGTTGTTCCAAAGCTAGTGTTACTGCTTCAAGAGGACATCTCTCTAAAAAATAGCAAAAAGTTATCAAGATTCAAACCGCAACGACATCTTTAACGTTACTTCATATATGCAAAATCAAAGGGTAGAATCCTATATTCCCCATTCAATCTAAAAATTAAGAGTAATCTACCATTGAGAACCACGGGAAAGGAAGAAAGAACCGTGAGAGAGGAAATAGCTATTTTAGTAGTGGCCCCCCAATTTTTAAAATGAAAAAAAATACTAAGAGTGTCTTTTTTTACTTTTCTTTCTCTCTCCCTATTTTCTAACGTTTCAACTCTTATCTTTTTCTTTCTGGATCTCTTCTCCTCTCCAAGATTTCTCTCATTTCTCTCTCTTCTTGCCTCTCACGATTTACACTCTTACCTTCTCAAATTTTTTCTCCTTAGCTTCCCAGATTTGTAACATTGCTTGATAGATGGAAAATGACTTTCTTACAGATTATCTTATTGTTTATATTGAAAAAGAAATTATTGAAGGTTTTAGTACTAATATAATAATTGATAAATTTTACACATTGAAGGAACATTGGGTTCAATTAGCACAGTTTAAGGGTGGGTACTGGAATGGATGGAACCGCAATGGCCAATTCTGGTTCCGTTCCAGAACTCAATGGAATGTAATTTTTTTGTTCCGGTTTCATTCCAGTATTTTAATGGAACAGAACGAAATCGGAACCAGAATTTTCGGTTCGGCATGTGGGCTTTTTTGGATATATTTTTTTGACCCTAATGAGCCAAAAATATTTTTTGGACCTGATTTTTGAAAGATTTTTTTTTTAGTCATCATAAATTAACAATAAATGTAAACATTCATCCAAAATATAGATTATAAAATAAAAATTCAAGCAAATTCCATATGTTTTACTTTATTTTAAACACTATTTTTTTATTAAAAAATTGAAACCTAAAATTTCTGTATTTTTTATTTATTCATCATAAATTAACAATAAATGTAAAATATTCATCTAAAATCTAGATTATAAAATAAACATTCAATCAAACTCCATATGTTATGCTTTATTTTGAGCACTATTTTTATTTTATTTTTTTTAGAAAAACTCAAAAAATTGTCAAAAATGACTTTCGGTTCCAATATATGCCGGAATCGGAAGTGGAACAAAAAATTCTATTCTTGCCAGAATTTTTGCTCACCCTTAGCATAGTTGATGAAATTTCAACTTTTACACTTAATTAAAGTTTATAATTTTTTTAAAAAAAAGTTTTAGAGTATGTTGTTACATTTTGACTATATTTATTTTGATTATAATGAAAATTTAAAGATTTTATTTATTACATATGTTATTATGAGTTTTTAATTTCAAACAAAAATTATATTTAACCTGTAGGGTAAATCATGGCTTCGTCCTTGCATACAGACCTTGGACCTGCCCCAATGTAAAGCGTTTGTTAAAGTGGAGCAATTCATCAATCCAGATAATATAACAACTTCAGTCGGTTAAGGGAAAATATCACGTGTCTGTTACATGGGATATAAATCATTCGATATAACAACTTCAATCGGTTGAGGATGCAATCGCACTGAGAAGTATAGTTGATGGAGGTGAGTTGTAACAAGTTAAATTTTGTGGGAGTATTTAAAAATCAAGTGGTAATTTAAGGGAGAAATTGTAATTAACTAAAAAAACAGAGATGGAAGAGGTACAACTAGCCGGCTTGTGACCATTTGCCTTACAGATTTTGGACGTTCCTGGCCAATGTAGGTATTCTTCCTTTTCTCCATCTTTACTTTTCCTCCAGTTTTTGTTTAGAAGCAAACCGAACTGAGCTAAAAAGAGGCTTGGTTATAGGGGAGCAATTCATCAATCCAGATAATATAAAAGCTTAAATTTGATGGCCCCGAGGACCCACTGTGTTATAGATGCTTGTATATTATGATTCATGAATGCTACTTTCAGTGAGATGCTTCACCAAACAAAATTAAATTTTAATTCATTGGAAATACGAAAATGCCAACCGATCTATTACATATCAAATTTCCACTCATTAGAAATATGAAACAATGCGTCCACTTGTATCACTACACGTAGTCTTCTGCTCTCCAGTTGACACCAATTTGCATCGTCCAACTTCACTTCTCAAATGCACAGATCAGTGGAGGAAAGCAATTAACATTTTGTTGCTCACTTTCCGGGGACGAAGTTTGTAGCAAAAGCCCATGCATTGTTGTTTACGGGGTCGACAAGGTGGTCCGCGAGGTTCTCCAAGGGACCCTTTCCGGTCACAATGGCTTGGACAAAGAACCCGAACATGGAGAACATGGCCAATCTCCCATTCTTGATCTCCTTCACCTTAAGCTCGGCGAAAGCCTCGGGGTCATCCGCGAGACCCAGGGGGTCAAAGCTTCCACCTGGGTAAAGTGGGTCAGTCACCTCACCCAGTGGTCCGCCAGCAATGCGGTAACCCTCTACGGCACCCATCAAGATCACTTGTGTGGCCCAGATGGCCAGAATGCTCTGTGCATGAATCAAGCTCGGGTTGCCCAAGTAGTCAAGCCCACCTTCGCTGAAGATTTGGGCACCGGCCTTGAACCAAACGGCCTCACCGAACTTGACACCGTTGCGAGCCAAGAGCTCAGGGAAGACGCACCCGAGAGCTCCAAGCATGGCCCATCTACAATGGATGACCTCCAGCTCACGGTTCTTGGCAAAGGTTTCTGGGTCAGCGGAAAGCCCAGCAGTGTCCCACCCATAATCGCCAGGGAACTCCCCAGTAAGGTAGGATGGAGACTCTCCAGAGAATGGCCCCAAGTACTTGACACGGTCTGGGCCGTACCATAGGCTTCCTGATGAAACAGGCTTGGAGACGGCCTTTCTCATTGTGAGACGTCCGACACTGAGGTCGGGTGTCGACGGAGCAAGCTTCACTGGGTTGCCAGCAAGTGCCGGAGAAGAAAGAGCCATTGTTGAAGCAGCCATCGTGGAGAAGACGCTAAGACTCCGCTTAAGAACTGTACGGCAACGTTGGAGAGGTTGTGGGTGGGTGTTTGTGTTTGGGCTTCATAGGCTTTTATAGATATAAGTGGAATGGGTCCTTATCTTAGCTAATTGATATCTGTGTTCCTATTGGTTGCAATAATTTTGAATATGATGTTTCTGGTGCACTTGGCAACGAATGTAAAGCAGTATATGTTACTCCAATAGAAGATTGCCACGAGTGCAATCGGGATAACGGTACATGATCTGCATGGCAAGGAGTTCACGGAACTAGTACTTCAGCTTCAATTGATCCTATGACCGGTGGTCAAAGTAAAAGAATACTTCCACCCCATGTTTTCTACTTAATTTTTGAAAAAAATTTAAAAACCACTCCTTCAATTTTTATTAAATTTTAAAAAATTGTCTGAATTTCTACATAAGTCGCTTTAGATCAATACGTCTGTTATGTCCAATTTTCAAACAGAATTCAAGATGTGGCATACCACATGTTTACATGTGATTGTGTGTCTTAAAAATAACTAAAAATTATTTTTACGATATTATTATTTTAATTAAAATAATTATTTATTTTTAGACACGTGACATGTCACATCATCAATTCTATTAAAAAAAAAGAAAAAATATGACAGATTGTGATTTTCCAAAGTAGCCTAAACCAATAATTTTTATAAACTCAATTCGCATAGGATTAGTTTTGATAATAAAGGTGAGTGGGGGAAGTGATGTAGTTCGAAATAATAAAGGTGATATCAATATTAGGTACGTATGATTATGGCATGAGGACTAATAATTGGGCAGAACTTTGTGTTGTGCTTGATGGGCTAAGTTGTGTAAAGCGTAAAAGCGGTGGGGATTGTGAATTTAGTAATGGAGTGTGACTCTAGTTTGGTGTTTTCTTGGCTCACGAATGGCTCTTGTACTTTGAGGTATTTGTAGGATTATTGGGATAAAATTCAAAAATTGCTCCGTTGGTTACATGACCTTTGGAAATAAAATTTTGTGAAAATTTTAGGGTAAAATTTTAAGAGTGGTGAAAAAGTGAGGAGAGATAATGAAAAAGTTGATGAAAAGGTAAAAAAGTTGGTGAAAAAGTGAGGAGAGAGAAATTTTTGTAATGATGATAAAATTATAAGGGTTAAATTTTGAAAACAAACAATCCATTAATTTTCGATATCTCATATTTTGCAAGAGGGTAATATGACTTGGCTTTAGGAATAATGTCAACTTTGGTGGCAATGAAGGTTATCAAGTTATGTAGCCTACTGGTGATCAACAGATTCAATGTGTGGTTTCGATGCACTGCCTTATAGTCTGATAGGTATTTTGCATTTTGATAAATTGAATTTTGCTAATATTAGATTTTAGGCCTGTTGGTTTGTAGGTTTATTTTTTGTTATTTTGTTTTTTGAAAGTCATGTTTGGTCTTTAGTGGCAAATTCATTAGCGACGATTTCGTAGTTAAAAGCCTCTTTTTGCTACAAAAAATTGTTTTGTCGCTAAAATACCTTTCTTTTACAACGAATATGGAATTTTGTCACTTAAAGATAGTTTTAGTGACAATTTTATCAACGGCAAACCGAATGTTGTCGCTAAAAATATATTTTTTGCGGCCAAAATATTATTTCGTCGCTAAATACTTAAGACACGTATGTTTAGCAACCAAAAGTAAGCGTCGGCGCTTTATTGTTCATTGTTTATTGCGTCTGAGTCTTTTGTTTCCCCTCTTATTTCCCAAGTCAAGTGTAATCAAATCCCCTTTGTCATCTCTCTCAATTTCACTCTCCCTCCCACTTCAAACCCTAACTTGATAACTCTATCCCCGTCCTCCTTCTCAATCGATTTCACTCTGTCTCTCCCTCAAACCCTAAATGGCTAACTCCCTCTTTCGATTTCTCCCTCTCCGTCCTCTCTCTCTCTCTGGATTTCTCTTCACTCTCCTTCTCCCTCAAACCCAAACTGGCTAACTCTCTCGCTCTCTCTCTCGGTCTGTGACTGTGGATTCGGTTGCTTCTAGTTTAGGAGCCATTGAGCTCTAATTTCCCAAAACAGCATCCTTATTTTCGTTACTTCGAATCGTTCAAGGTTTGGTCTTTCTCTATGACTTGTTCTAGCTTATTTATTATCCTGTACAATTTTAATGGCTAACATTGGTTTTGTTTTCGTTCTTGGTGATTGGTGGTTTGTTTGTAAAAGTTCAAGGTTTTGGTTTTTGTTATTCAGTTTTGGATTTTGATTTCTGGGGAAAATTCCGAAAGTGATGGAGCTGGCTAGGAAGACCAACTGGAGATTTCTTAAGCAACGAAAGCCCTTCCATTGGCGCCTTTTGAGGTTGGCAGAATCTTAGGTGTTTGGCCTCTTATATGATTATTATTCTGAATTCTCATACACTTGTGCTATTTTGTGTATAAGCTCTTTTTGGCCAAAGCTCAGATTTTGACGCTTTCGATCTGTGCTTTTCGTTATTCATCATATCGGAAGAAAGTTTGGGTTTTGAAATTATTTTGTACTGTTCCTCTGTATCAAGGTTTTGTTGTGGTTTATGAAATTTTCTTTTAATTTCTTTTCTTTTTCCCAATTACCTTGAAATGGAAAATTCTTGGTCTTTATGTCTAGGATTTACAGAAACTGAAAGAAAATTGCTGAATTATGCGTTTTTCACTTGATGAGTTTGTGGACCTGGGTCGCTATATTTATCCTGTTGGTTACACGATCATGAGGATCTAGTGTGATTTATGGAATTTTGTCTTTTCTCCTAGTCCTTTTCATGATAATTTGTATAGTAATTTCCCCTGGTCCATTTTTGGGAACTTGTATTGCTGGGGGTTGGTTGCTTGGAATCAGGGCATTGGTTTTTTAATCCGAGATTCAATTGTGTCTCATTGCATTGGTTTTTTAGATCACTGGCTATGTGTTTGTGTATGTGTGCATTGACTTAGTTTGTGTTAAATTGAGATATTTTAGGTGATTTACACTTTGATGTTTTGGCTCAGTACATGTTTCTTCAATTTATGGGGACAATTCCAGAGGAGATGGAGCTGGCTAAGAAGACCAACTGGAGATTTCTTGAGCACTGAAAGCCCTTCTGTTGGTGCCTTGATGTTTTATTTTTCAGCATTTTTGTTTTCCGCATGCACTTAAAACATGTATATCATTTAAAATGGGATGTGGTAAAATGTACTCTGTTTTGTTTTATTCTTGAACATATTTGGAAATTGAAGACAACATTTTGTTTATTTCTTTCACAGATGGGGATCAGTTCAATAGATTCATCATTATGGGTCTTGGGGGCTGCCCATATGCCAAGGGTGCATTTTCAGTATTGATTTTGATATCTGTTTTGGTAGCCATAGCATACCAATTGCTTATGTTTTGGTTTCTATTTTTCAGTTTTGATTTTGCATTTGAAGTTGCTCACTTTGCACAGATCAAAGTATTGAGAAGCATTAGTAGAGATAATGCCAAAGTAAGTATTTTGCTTCATAGAGAGCTTTCACTCAGCATGCATTAGTATAACTAGCACTTGAAAGTAATTTGATGTAAGGTGTTCGAGTTGATGGTTGTATTAGGGATTAAAATTGATGTAGTTGTAGACTTTTGAGGTTGGTAGAATCTTGTATTTTGCTCAATGAAGATATTAGGTGTTTGATGCCGGCACAATCTAGTATTTGCAAAATTTGAAGTTGGCACAATTGTGTTATCTTTTGTTGATGACGTCCTATCTAAATTAATATACTGTTCATTGGGTGCAGGATTTTTCAGACAACCAGGAGTAATGGTAGTCTCAAGTCATAGAGTTGAGAGCAACAAGATGTGGCTTATTTTTTGTACTCCCTAGTACTTTTTACTTAAATTTTTAGCTTCCATGTACCTAGATTTGTTTTGCTTGTGTTGTATTTTAATTTCCTTGTGTTGGTAATGTGGAGATAGTTCTAGGGGGCTGTTCGGTTTGTTTGTATTCTCAGGATTTTTTGAATCTTGAGAATACACAAACCGAACATGTTTTTTAACATCACCTAAAAATAACTACAGCACGCATACCGATAAAGTTAACATCACTTAAAAATTCTCAAAACACAAAAAATTCTCAAAAAACTATCAAACCGAACATTTCCTAGGATTACTGATTTGTATTTGTTTGACAAGGGTATATCCCTTGAATTCTTGTTTGGATATTCCAAGAATATTGATTTTTGCCCCAAAACATTTATAAAGATGGGGCAATTCATTTTGTCAATATTTGTTCATTTTGCAAGTGCAAAATAGTTCATTCCCGAAAACAAGAAAATAATTTTATAAAAATGAATTTCGGCTACAGTACTGTACTGACAAATGCTCCCCGTTGCACGAAGTAACATTTCTTGCAGTGTCAAAAATGCGACAAATTAAATTGGTTGCTCTCAACTTCCTGCGACAGAAATGGAACAAGGAAAGAGTCAAAAATGACAGAATAGCGTGCACTCTCGCGACTCTAGTATCTGTGGTTATTATCGAGTAAAAAGCGACGGAAGAAAAATACGTTTCTGGAAACAAATACTGACAACGTAAAAGCGACACAGCTTCGATAGTTTTGTAATTGTCACCTGTGAGTTACAGTGGCAAAAATTTGAATTTTAGCAACATCCACGTAGCATCGTTATACATCGGTTTTCTTGTAGTGCGTCATATTTTGTTTGCATCTCTTTCTTACCGAAACATTATGTGTTCCCAAACTCTTGGAGTCGAGTATGCATATTTTGTTAATAAATGATGGGAAGTTCCTTACAGACCAGTGACACATAAATAGACAAAAAGTAGCAAGGAAAATATTATATAAGCATGATTGGTTACAATTTTTAAAAAACGTTCCTGTTTCTTTTTATTGTAGTTTTTTTTTCTAATGATTGTTCTTCTAAATAAATTATATCATTAATTACAAAAAAAATTAAATTTAAGTCTTTTAAAATTAAAGATTGAAGAAAAATATAGAGGAGATCCAGATAGGAGACAGAGGATTGTTAGGTAGCTCAATATATGTACTCTTATATATGAAATATATATAATGCATTGCAGAATTAATTATAGGGAAGAGTTTTATTATTATTATTATTATTATTATTATTATTATTAGAGATTGAATGCAGGCTTATGCAGCCCTTATATTTCCTATAATGTGGACAGCATTTTTACCGGTTGAGAAATACAGTCAAACAATATATTTCCTTACGTGGATGCAGTGGTATCTTGAGACACCATCGCCTGAACATTGCCATAAGTAATAATCTTTGAATGCGTCCATATGATGCACAATGGTTTCAGCTCAAAAGGAAGGAGGTTGGTTATTGGTTTGGAAATTATAAAGGGATGAGCAGTGGCGCAATAGTAATTAGGGTCGCTCTCGATGAGTGTGTTGGTAGAGAGAGGTTTTTTCCTTGTAGTGGGCGATGTTGGCATTTAGACTAGTTTCAATCGTTGGAGCTGATTCTCTTGTCAAGCTGCTAAGAGACAGGGTTTAAACGTGTAGAGGTACTCCTACAAAAAGACATGCTTTAAGGAATGAGTCTGTGAAGACTGTTATGCGAGACACCTGTGCTTCCAGCCACCGCATGCTTCCAATGTCCGCCGAATGTTTCCACATGGGTTGCTATTGTTTCTATTGTCCTTGTTAATGCTAGTTCGTTAAGCTCTCTGGCTTTCATTTGCTAGTTCCACATGTTTCAGCAAGTCAAAGCGAGCATTTAGTGTACAACATGCACTGGTTTGACCAACTAGTAAAACAGGGTACAAAACTTTTACATTACTTAAGGAATCGAAGGTTGAGGGAAACAACATATAATAAAAAACTATAAAGAGCATACAATACACGATAACGGATTAAGATTAACCTCATTTTCTATCTCGCTTGATCTTCCCTAGACAGCAAGTAGCTTTCTCTTTCATAAAGTAAACCATCCTCTCCTTCAGATTATCAAATCCTCGATAATAAGCTTGCCTCCATGATCTCTTAACAATGAGTGCACCGCAAACTCCCCAAAACCCGACAATAAAGCCCACTATGATGCTGATGTAGAATGATACTGACTCAAGTTCTTCTCCAATGTCCTCTTCCAACACGGTCAGTTGGAATTGCTTTGGGATCATCTTCTTCCCCGGGAAGCTTTTGAAAGAAGGTCCATACCTTTGTAGCAAGTCAAAGGATGAGTCGTCAGTGTTTGAAGTTGATTCCCATTTTCTATCTCGCTTGATCTTCCCTAGACAGAATAGCTTTCTCTTTCATAAAGTAAACCATCCTCTCCTTCAGATTATCAAATCCTCGATAATAAGCTTGCCTCCATGATCTCTTAACAATGAGTGCACCGCAAACTCCCCAAAACCCGACAATAAAGCCCACTAATGCTGATGTAGAATGATACTTCAAGTTCTTCTCCAATGTTGTTTCCTCTTCCAACACGGTCAGTTGGAATTGCTTGGGGATCATCTTCTTCCCCGGGACATTTTTTTGAAAGAGGAGGTCCACAGAGTAAGGAGTTACCTTTGTACATGGATGAGTCATTGAGTGTTTGAAGTTGATTCCCAAATGGAATTTTCCCAGAGAAGTTGTTGAATGACAAATTCAAATGACTTAAGAAAGTCAAAGAAGACAATTCTTGAGGTAGAGAACCAGAAAGTGTATTTCTAGAAAGATCAAGGATTCTAAATGGTGCAAATTCCCAATTCCCTTGGGGATTTTTCCAATTAGATGATTCATTGATAGATTTAGGCTGACTAATAGAGAGAGGGTAGTTATATCCTCAGGTATTTCTCCTGATAGATTATTATTTGAAAGGTCTAAGGAATGGACAAGAAGAAGAATTGAATATCATATACATATTCTCTTCCCTTCAAAACAAGCTCCATTTCCTCCCCACTAAAGAATGTCCCATTAGAGTCATCGTTCTTACTCAAGTTCCCTAAACAATGAGGAATTCTTCCGGACAAATTATTCTGTGCAAGATTCAAGATCATAAGTTCTGAAAGAAGACATATTTCCTTGTGGTATGTCCCCATCAAACGAGTTGGATCTTAAGTTTAACCTCAACAAACTTGATAAGCTTTTCCCTATCCATGCAGGTAGATTTCCGGAAAAGTTGTTTTCTCCAAGGTCAAGGGTTTCCAAGTTTGTATAGTTTCTGAACCAAGAAGGGAGTTGGCCTTCAAAATGATTTTTACTCAACGATAAATAACTCATTGAAGTCAAATATCCCATCGAACCTGGGAGATTTCCAGACATATTATTATTTGCTACATCCAAGGAAGATAAGCTCTTTAAATCTTCCCAATGAGGAGGGAATTCTCCAGACAAGAAATTGTTTCTCAAGCGAAGAAATGATAAGTTCTTCAGAAGTCCAATAGCATGGGGAATTTTGCCAATAATAGAATTAGAAGCGAGATTCAAATATTCTAAATTGGGCCACAGTTCCCCTATGTTTTCAGGGATCGGCTCGGAAATACCCACAGCACGGAGGCGAAGAAGAAGAGTTCATTTTGAGTTTGAAGCCACGTCGGAAAACTTGGGCCGATAAGTATGTGATCTAATAAAAGAGAGTCCAACTTAAAAGGAGGGACCCAGTCATGTTTCACATCTAAAACCAATGTTGATTTCCCGGACCACGGGAAGTAGAGATATTTTAAACGGGTGAGATTCTGAAAATGAGTTTCTGTTAAGACGCCTTCCCAAAAATTTTGACCGAGTAACATTATAACTAGCATTGATAGTTTTCCAATGCTCTTTGGGAATGATTCCACTCATTTGATTCACTGAGATGTCAAGTACTTGCAAGGATGACAGGTTCCCAATAGATTCTGGGATTGAACCCCGAAAAGAACAGTAAGAGAGATAAATAGATTGCAACTTCTGAAGTGCTCCTATTGAAAAGGGCAATTTGCCTCCAAGCAATATGTTATTTCTCAAATCTAGGGATTCTAGGACGCTGCTGGAACATCGAGACAAACCATCCACAAACTCATTTATCTCCCCACTTATGTTATTGGAGACCAGAACAAATGTTTGCAAGTTGCAAAGGTTAGCAAATGAACTAGGGATTTTTCCGTGGATATTGTTCAAAGATAGATCCAATTTGCGCAAGTGGGTTAAATGTCCCAGACCAACGGGTAAGGGACCTTCAATGAAATAATTCATTGAAAGATCAAGCTCTTGCAAAGAATCTAGATCAGCAAATGCTTCGGGAATGGCACCTCGGAGGGAATTTTCTGCAAGATTCAGTATCGAGAGCTCACTCACATTTGATAGCCAGTGAGGTATGGAGGAGTTGAAATTGTTGAGCGAGAGGTCAAGGACTGAAAGCATTGTGAAGTTGATGGGAGAAAGAGAGTGAGAAAGACTAACTAGTCCACACCCGCTTAGGTGTAACTCCAACAAGGAAGAGAGCGTATTAACTGCCTCAAGCCAATCTAGTACTTTCGTGAGATTTGCATACCTCAAATTGAGGTACTTCAGAGAACGAAAACCAAGAAGCCACTTTAGGTTTTTGACATCCAATCCTTGAGAAGGAGATGATTCAAGGTCGAGATATTGCAGCCTTGATAGATTCCCGAGATGAGGAGGAATAACTCCAGCAAAGAAAGAGAAAGAGAGGTTGAGATAGCTCAAACTTTCAAGGGAACCAAAAAACTCGGGAATTTTGTTTCCAGTAAAATTATTGAGGCTTAGATCCAAGTAACTCAAATTCTTCAAATCTAGTAAAGAATGACTTATCTTACCCCCCAAGGACGACATGTTGAGAGCTTCTCTCCATTCATATTCGTAATCAAATTTGGCCTTTGGAAGTGGGTTTTTGAGGTCGAGCACGACGACATGTCCTGTCCTGCTGTCGCAGCCAACACCAATCCATTTACAGCAATCTTGGCCAACCCAAGATGAGAGGCGACCTGATGGGTCTAGGAGGCTTTGTTTGAAGCTGAGGAGTGCCCTCCTCTCCATCTCCGAGCATCTGAAAGTTAGCATGTTGGTGGCTGAAGCGGGCTTTATAGCTTGTGGGTTGGGAGGTCCAAGTGGACAGAAGGAAAAAAGCAAGAGGAGACGAGCAATGGAGGTGAAGGTGTGGGTGCCAACCATTTTGGTTATGTGGTGAAGGTTTAGGGAGGATACTTGGCCTTCCACACAATATATGAATATATAAAGGTGGGTTTACTTACTGTAAATTAGGCGTCGTGCGTTTCCTCCATGCATTAATGACTGCTTGACGCAGGAGGTAGAACTTAGATATCTACTTATTTTCCTTTTCCAAAAAAATAAAAACAAGGAAGGCGCGCCTTGCGGCAAAAATAGCATTGTACTGTTTAGACAACTAGGTAGAGTACTTTTAAAGGGCGAAAATAGTAATTAAAGTCATTAATTAAGCAATCTTTTATTGCTTGAATTTTTTTAATTAAGATATATATTTAGACTATGACAAAATAACAAGAGTAGAAAAGGAGATCAAATGACCAATGAAAAGAAGTCTAATTTCGTGTGAAGTACAAGGTGGATGACATAAAAGTCTAAAACGTGTAGGAGGTAGATGACTTTTGAGGCACTGTCATAGTTGTCCACATACGCAAATTTTCTTGACGTTGACATTGGGTTTGAAAGTTTGTCTCAATGCAAAAGAATCAATGACACAATTACGTACTCCAGTCTTCTCCAAATAAATCTATCATGAAGTTCCATCCAGACCATAATTATCATTAAAAAACTTATAAGGTGGGAAGACATAAAGTCTAACACATATTCAAGAATCTATATTCTTCATGAATATTGGAAAAACATAGATTAGAAACCAAATTGTTGGAGAGAGGGTTAACTTTGTACATTAACAACTCCACCCGTTTTGAAAAAAAATTACTAGTAATGGTTGATGGAGAATCATGAAAGGGAGAAAGGTAGACTATTATAAGTATATAGCGAGTATAAAGAATAGGATAGAAAAAGAGATCAAACGACTAATAATTAATAAAAAAAGTCCAATCACCCGTGAAGTTCACGCGAGTGACATAACAATCTAAAATGTATAGGAAGATCAAATATGTCTTCTCAATCACTATCATACTTCAAGAAATATTGAGATGTGCTAAGCAAATGAAGCAATATTTGTCCTTATACGCAAACTTTTTTGGCCATGTCCACGAAGAAAAGGACCAGAACAATACTATTTCTAATGAAGAAAAAGTCTCATTGGCTCCAATATTGGTGCATCCACTTTGGATTTGAATGTTTGTTGCAGTGCAAAAGAATCCACGGGTGTACTTTGACCCTTCTGCTTTAAGTAAATTACTCGCGACGTTTCATATTCTGGGCAGTCCAAAATTGTGGCCTAATATAATAATTACAATATATTCTTTTTAGTCCCATCAAATCATCATTTTTTATTATAAAAAATATAAAAAATTCATTCAAATTATCTCTCTCTTTACTTTTTTACTAACTCTAACACTCCAAAAGTTTAACACTCAAACACAAAGATCTTCTAGTGATAAATATTGGAGAATGATTTGACTAGAATACAAAATATTGGAGAAAGGACAATAGGGAAAATAGGTTTTCACTCACTAGTTTTTGGTGAATTTTAAAAATTTCATTGAGTTTCATTTTTTTTTTGTCACTTAGATATAACTGTCAATGAATTAGGTCAAAAAACATAACTTCATTGGGAAGTTAACGAGAAATTTGTTCTGCTTAATTGTAGCACGACATGTGTTATTAAAATAAATAAAATTAAAATCTTTTTTAAAAAATTAGATAACTGAACCGATCGATCCCTCCCTTGGTTGCATCTGTACAGATGCAAGTTGGTCTAAAGGGAGAAAGGAAATATTTAGATAACTGAACACCAATTGATCTAACTCTTATCACAAAGTTATAGATATATATGTGCTGAAAAATTAGCAATGAGTGCTTCAAATGAGATTTCCAAGAGGATTAGAAACAAAAAAAAAAAAAAGAGCGAGATTTCCAAGAGTGATACATGGACAGCTTAAAGCCTCGACTAGCTTGCTGCTATATATATACGGTGGTGCCGGAGTACTTCTCCAGCATCGGTAACAGTACTTGGGGAAATGTTTTTGTTTTAGTTTTTTTCATATTCTATATATTCAGCAAAAAAGAAATGCCACACCACGTAACTGCCCAGATCACGCAGAAGAACACAGCGGGCTCCTCATAGCGGACACACAATATTCAGTACATTCTGGAAGGATATTCAGATATTTTGCCCTTGTCAATAGATAGAATTAAATATTCAGAGTCAATAGATAGAATTAAATAGAGCAATCAACAAACTGAAGAGGATTAGTTACCATCGTCAATAAATAGAAAATGCTAAGTGCACTGGAAGCTGGAGAAAACAGGGAAGAAGACGAAGCCTGTTTGGCAATCTTAATGTTCGAAATAATGGGTTGTAAAAAAATTAGTCAAAGCCGATGTGGCTAAAGCTTGGACGTTAGATCCGCTTCTTTAAATCTACACTGCTTCTTTGAAGTTCTTAGAATTATGCAGCTTCTTTGAACAGAATATTTTTTCCTTCTGAAGTCCTAAAGGAATTAATTCAAGATGGCTAAAGGCAAGCTTCGTGGTAAGGACATTAGGAGGAAGCGCCACATTTGATTCCATAACAGATATTGGTAATGACATCTCTCTGACTGTATCAGTGCTCTGTTGTGGCTAGTGGACGATCATGGTACTTCTAATTAGATAGGTGTGTTCTGTATTTGATTCCATGTTTCCTAAGGATTAAGTTTAGAAAGCTTTTGATCAGTGACATGAAATTAAGCTCCCCTTCTTCTTCTTTTTAACCCTGCTGCATTGGAGCAGAGACAAATACTAGAAGAGTTTAGGAAAGTTCCAAACATGCTTTAAGGAATGAGTCTGTGAAGACTGTTGTGCGAGACATCTACGCTTCCAGCCCCCGCATGCTTCCAATGTTCGTCGAATGTTTCCGCATGGTTGAGAGTGCTACCATATCGAAGCTCTGTTTCTATTGTCATTGTTACCGCTAGTTCTCTTCCTCTTGTCATTATTATTGCACCATTTTAATAGAGAGAAAAGGTTTAAAAGATAATAAGTTTAACGTAAAGCAAAAGATTTTCCTAGTTCCATATGTTGTGTGGTGCACAGTGGTTTTGGCTGACAGGGAAGGAGGTTGGTTATTGTGTGGGAATTACAAAGGGATGAGCAGTGGTGCAATGGCAATTAGGTCGCTCTCAACAAGTGTGTTGGCAGAGGAGGTTTTTCCTTGTAGTGGCCAGTGGGCGATGTTGGCATTTAGACTTGTTTCAGTCGTTGGAGCTGATTCTCTTGTCAAGCTGTTAAGAGATAGGATTTAAACGTGTAGAGGTACTCCAACAAAAAGACATGCTTTAATAAGGAATGAGTCTATGAAGACTGTTGTGCAGGAAAATAGAGAGAAAAGTTTTAAAAGATAATAAGTTTAACGCCAAGCCAAACCATTTACTAGTTCCACATGTTTCAGCAAGTCAAAGCTGAAGCATGTATAGTACAAAACGCAATGGTTTGACCAAATAGTAAAACAGGGTACAAACTTTTACAATACTTCAGGAATTGAAGGTTAGGGGAAACAACATATTAATTACAACTAAAAAGCACACAATACATGATAAACAGATTATCTATCTTGCCTTGCCCATTGCCTCATGTTCTATCATACTTGATCTTCCCTAGTCAACGAATAGCTTTTTCCGTCATAAAGTAAACCATCCTCCCCTTCAGATTATCGAATCCTTGATAATAAGCTTACCTACATGATCTCTTAACAATGAGTGTACTGGAAACTCTCCAAAATCTAACAATAAAGCCCACTACCATGCTGATGTAGAATGATACCGCCTCAACTTCTTCTCCAATCTTTTTTCTTCTTCCAACGCAGTCAATTGGCATTGCTTGGTGATCGTCTCCTTCCCACGGACATTTTGTTGAAAGAGGAGGTCCACAAAGTAAGGAGTTACCTTCGTGCATGGATGGGTCATTGAGTGTTCGAAGTTGATTCTCAGATGGAATTTTCCCAAAGAAGTTGTTGAATGACAAATTCAAATGACTTAAGAAAGTCAAAGAAGACAATTCTTGAGGTAGAGAACCAAAAAGTGTATTTCTTGAAAGATCAAGGGATTCTAAATGGTGCATATTCCAATTCCTTTGGGGATTTTTCCAGTTAGATGATTCATTGATAGATTTAGGTTGGCCAATGGAAAGAGAGTGATTATATCCTCATGTATTTCTCCTGATAGATTATTATTTGAAAGGTCTAAGGAATGGAAAAAATCAATATTTGAAGCCTCATATAGATATCCTCTTCCTTTCCAAACCAGCTCCATTTCCTCCCATCTAACAGCCGCACCATAGTTGTCATTCTTACTCAAGTTTCCTAAACAGTGAGGAATTCGTCCTGATAAATTATTTTGTGCAAAGTCCAAGATCTTAAGTTTGGAAAGAAGATATAAATCTTGTGGTAAATCACCAACAAACCAATTGGATCTTAAGTTTAACGTGAACAAACTTGATAAGCCTTTCCCTATCCATGCAGGTAGGTTTTCAGAAAAGTTGTTTCCTCCAAGGTCAAGGTTTACCAACTCTGTATAGTTTCTGAACTAAGAAGGGAGTTGGCCTTCAAGATGATTTTTACCCAATGATAAATACATCATTGAAGTCAAATATCCCATCGAACTTGGAAGATTTCCAGATATATTATTATTTGTTACATCCAAGAAAGATAAGCTCTTTAAATCTTCCCAATGAGGAGGGAACAATTCCCCGGACAAGTAATTGTTTCTCAAGCGTAGCCTTGACAAGTTCTTCAAGAGTCCAACAGAACGGGGAATTTTGCCAATAATAGAATTTGAAGCGAGATTCAAATATTTTAAATTGGGCCACAGCTTCCCAACTTTTTCAGGGATCGGATCAGAAATAACCACGTCCTTGAGGCTAAGAAGGAGGAGTCCATTTTGAGTTTGAAGCCACGCTGGAAAACTTGGGCCGATAGACATGTGATGTAAGAAAAGAGAGTCCAACTTAAAAGGAGGGACCCAATCATGTTTCACATCTAAAACCGATGTCGAGTTCTCGAACCTAGACAAGTACAGGTTTTTTAAATGGGTGAGATTCTGAAAATGAGCTCCAGTTAAGACGCCTTCCCAAAAATTCTCACCAAGTCCCATTCTAACTAGCATTGATAGTTTTCCGATGCTTTTGGGAATGGTCCCACTCATTTGATTCCTTGAGAGAGAAAGTTGTTGCAAAGATGACAGGTTCCCAATAGACTCTGGGATTGAACCCGAAAAAAACAGGAAGAGAGAAAAATAGTTTGCAACTTCTGAAGTGCTCCTATTGAATAGGGCAATTTGCCTCCAAGCAAGTTGTTACTCTCAAATCGAGGGATTCTAGGACGTTGTTAGAACATCTAGACAAGCCATCCACAAACTCATTTATCTCCCCACTTATGATGTTGGATAACAGAACAAATGTTTGCAAATTGCAAAGTTTAGCAAATGAACTAGGGATTTTTCCGTTGATATTGTTGTCAGATAGATCCAATTTGCGCAACTGGGATAAATGTCCCAGACCAACGGGTAAGGGACCTTCAATTAAAGAATTCGATGAAAGATCAAGCTCTTGCAAAGAATCTAGATCAGCAAATGCTTCGGGAATGGCACCTCGGAGGGAATTTCCTGCAAGATTTAGTATCCAGAACTCACTCACATTTGATAGCCAGTGAGATATGGAGGAGTTGAAATTGTTGAAAGAGAGGTCAAGGACTGAAAGCATTGTGAAGTTGATGGAAGAAAGAGAGTGAGGAAGACTAACGAGTCCACACCCGCTTAGGTGTAACTCCAACAAGGAAGAGAGCGTATTGACTGCCTCAAGCCAATCTGGTACTTTCGTGGATTTGCATACCCCAAATTGAGGTACTTAAGAGAACGAAAACCAACAAGCCACTTTAGGTTTTGACATCCAATCCTTCATTATCAAGGAAAATCACAAAAGATATCAAAGATACCGTGATTTTCCTGAATAATCATAAAATGATTCAAGGTCAAGATATTGCAGCCTTGATAGATTCTCAAGATGAGGAGGAATATCTCTGGCAAATAATGAGTAAGCCTCGTTTACATTAAAAATTGAAGAATACCTGGTGGACTTCATAGTTCACCCACACCGGCGCGGCTGGACTTCATGGTTCATGGTAGTCGAACTTCACAAATAGTGTCCGATCTTTTTTCTCCTTTCTGAGTAATTCCTAGTCATGTCTGATCACCTCGTGGCTTCTTTGAAAAATTGACATATAGCAGCCATATATAATTAATTAATTACAAGATCGAGGTTCCTATCGAAAAAAATGAAAAAAAATATATATATATATATACGGTGGACGAAATAGATCGAAGTCTAAAACCTGTAGGAGGCCGCTGGTTTCTGAGGCACTTTCGTACTTTTAACAAATATTCATGAGATGTGCCAAAAACTAATGATGGACTCTGTCCATATACGCAAACTTCCGTGGCTTTGTCGCAGAATAAAATTTAAGGCATCTAGAAATTAAAGACTATATAAATTAAAGAAATCTTATAATTAATTGGCTATATTAATGGTCCGTCCACCTTGAGTTTGGAAGTTTGTCTCAATGCAAAGAATTCATATGAGTGTCCATCCCATAATTGTCAATTATGAAGCATGTTGATGGCCTAATTTATTAATGTCCATGATTCTCCGTTCAAATAGTAACTAATTGCAGTTTGAACGGTAAACATATTTTGATATATTAACGTTTCCGATCCAAATTTTTTTATTAATACGCTCTTATTTTGACTTGTTCACACGTGAGAGAGTATAATTTTTGCTCGATAGTATCTTGTCAAAATGTTTAACATAAATATTATTAAGTATACAATTAGATTGTACATATTACAAAATGCATTTAAAAATATAAGATTGTTCATATTAGAAAATACATTTAGAATTACAATTAGATCATAAAATTATTGTAAAATATTAAAAACAAAGTACAAAAAATTACAAATACCTTATTCTCTTGCCATTACATATTCTTAATATTGTCACCAATTTTTAGCAATTCTTCTCTCAAACGAAAAATCTGCACAAATCACAGACCATTCAAACAATTATCTGAAAAAATTTAATTCTAATGGTGGATAGACTGTTCTAACAACTATGAGAAAAGCGTTCTAACAATAATAAGAAACATTAACATTCTAACTCTCGTTTGAACATTAGCTGGAAACAGAGCATATATAGAAACCCAAAATCACTTTATATTCCATAAAATACACTCTAAATTCATCAAAATCACAATCTACATTCATCTTACACTAAATCCCTGACACAATATTACCGAAATTTCTGCATTCAAACATAAAACTCGAAATTTTTACCTAAATTGAAGGACTCAAATCATGAATCTCCAATTTCTCAAATATTTTTTAAGAAAATTACCTCTTTCTAAACCGTACATTGTGGCGCATTATAGACCTATAAAATCAAAATCATGTTCCATTGGAACCAGCTCATGGACATAAAAGAGGAAAAAACTGGAAAAAAGAGAGAAAATTAAAAGCGCGCAACACCAATATCCTAATTGGTTGCCGCAGCACCTTTAAGTGCAGTAACAATTATATATGATTAATTATTCAATGTCATATATTAGAATAAATTCAGAGCATGTTCGTTTTGGCTATTCAACCTACTACTAACTCTCACCGAACATGATTTAATTGAGGATGCAGATCATTAGTTTCCGATTTTGCCCTGTCCATACATATACCGAATTATCAAAGTACCCTCCAGTCATGCGTTGAGTACATCAAAATCGAAGGGTAAAATGGAATTTTTAAAAAACACGGCCCCACACGTTCAGCTCATTAAATATTCAGACATGTGAATGGACAAAATACTCCCAACTAATTTACGCAAGTTGATGTTTGGTTGAGGGCGATATGGTCATTTCATCCGACCATTAAATATGATGCCGCAATTTTCCCCCCTTCCCCTGCGATATCTTGGGGCCTGCAACTTGTCAGTAGGCATCAATCACTCTTTTCCAAAAGTTCTTCTCTTTTGTTTTTTTTTTTTTTGCAAAAGTTCATGAGTAGGCGGCAAAAGTTCTTCTTCGCATTAGTCGTTTGTCGTTTTCTTCTTCTTCTTTTTTTTTTTTTATATACCTTTCAAATATTTATATTGTAATAAAAAAAATTCGAAATTATAATAAATATTATAAATAATAATATTATTTTACATTTTATCTTTTTCACTCATCCCAATAAAAATAATCTACAAACAACAACCTTAAAAATCATCTTTACTTTTTTTACACCTCAACAATTTCTACACAAGCACCAATACAACTCTAACATTATCTAAAAATTCTTAAAACACTTCAAATCCTAAAAATCTCATCAAAACTAACATGCCCTTTCCTGTCATATTGTTCCATTCCCCGGCCTCTTCAGGATTTTCATTTGCATGCCTTTGAATCGGAAATGAAGCAATATAATATGCAATTAGAAACTTCCTTTATAATTTCCTGGTCTTACTTTTCTGGATGACCAGCTAGGTTCTTAGCACCGCACTAAGACAATTACTAGCAACCCGATGATCACCCTCTTAACGTGGTGAGGGATATTGAGTATTCAGGCACATCAAAAGTAGTCATGATTTGTAGTTAGGGGTTAATGCAACATATATGCACCCTAAGGGGACAATTTATTTATTAGTAGGAAAATTAGACAGTAGAAGAAAAATAAATGTTGCGTACGTCTTTTGATCATTGTTATGTTTTGAGTGGAGACTTGATATGAAAGGAATTGCATCTTTTCATTTCTACTGCAGTCTGCATTAATGGTCTGCCCACTACCATGGTATCAGTACTTGGGAAGTTTGTCTCAATGCAAAGAATCCAAAAGGTAAAGTATATAGTTCCAATTGGTAATCGATGCGTGCGCGGTGGGGGTCAGCGGGGATGCATGGCCCTTAATTAAGCAGGCACTAATTAATATTAATATGTTGACTGATTCGTAATTTGACGCGTTAAACTCCTAGCTAGTGCTATGTCGACAGACTGTACATGGGGTAATCATTTCTAACTCAGATTTCTTAACCTCTAATTATTTGTTAAATATATCTTTTAGATTAAGTACTTTGAATTCTTTTTCGCTAACACTTCAAGCTATTGTTGAGAGATCAGTCGTTTCATGTGTTACGGTTGTATAAGAACTATAGATATATAATATTCTTCTTCATATTTTGTGATTTTTACGTAAAATATTCATTTTTTTTCTTGTTAAACCTAGTTCTAATTATTTTCTTACCAGAAACTCTTTTTTCGCAGATCACTGCACAAAAGATGTCTCTTACGAGATAACAATGGAGAAAAAAAAATCAGTGAAAACTGCCGCTAGGAAAAGGTAACATTTAATCAATGACCACACTACTACAACACGAACCCTGGTGAAGGTGATGAGGACTGGGTTCTAGATCAAAAGACATGTCTTAAAGTTAGAGTTATCCATTTATTAAATTTTCTAATTAGGTTCTCCTAGGTAATGTGCGGACCGACACAGAGGGTTTCACAGGACTTGGGCGATACCCGAAGGGGATTCATGCAAGCCACCACACGGCCTAGGAAGGACGCATAGGCCACCAATTGACGAGGACCTAGGTTCTAGACCAAAAAACATGTTTTAAAATTAGAGTTATTCCAGCCTTCTTATTAAATCTTCTAATTAAGTTCTCCTAGGCAATGTGGGATCTCAACAGAAAGGCACCGATAACAAGAGGCCTAAATTGGTGAAACAAATTATTAAGGAGACATTTCAACGTTGAGAACTAAGGTGGCGTTTGTTTGTCAAAATTTCGAATATTCTCAAAATTTTAGGAATTTTTTATATTGAGATTTATTGAAATTTGTGAAATTTTTAGAGTGTGTATAAATATTAAAAATTTTAGAGTGTATTTAACTTGTTTGAAATTTTGATATCCTAAAATAGGACAAATAAACGCTACTTTAATTCCCTCCAGATGATCAAAAAGTTCTTTCCTCCCCAACCCCCTTCGTGAGCCCCTCCCTTCATCATTGTACGTGCCTCTTGGCTCTTGCCTCTTGCCATTCCCTTCATTTTCTTCCCTAACCTTTTTTCCATGTCTTTTCTTTTTGTGGGTTGGGCCCTCGTTGGTTGCTACACATTTCGATGGGCTGAATTGCCACTCTATGTGCTCTTCCCCTTTTGGTGTGTATTCCCTGTGCTGTTGTCCGTCGCGTTATTACCTAACAAAAGAGGAAGGTCCCTTGCCTTATTGGGCTTATGGACGAAGCCTGGGAAAGCGCAGGTTTCAGGACTCCCAAAGCACAGAGTTTTCCATGTTTTCTTTTTTCTTTTTTTAATCAAGTTTCCATGTTGTTTTAGTACTTGTATCTTTTGAATTTTTTTTTTCCCTTCTTCTAACGAACTTGACTTTCTCTGTAAACCGAACGCTAGTTTGGTCAAGTCTCTTGTATTCTTCTAAGTTCCTCAATTTTTTTTTTTATAAACAATATTTTTCTTAAATTAAATATACTTTTCACTATCTACTGTTAAAATTCTAAAACTTTACCTTCTAAAATGATTTCGTTATATTTTACTCCTCAATTACCAACACGTTACACTTGCAACCTCTCCTGTTAATTTGGACGGTAATTGATATTTTTATTCAGTGAAATGTCGATTTTACTCTCATAATTTTTTTACTAATATATTTTTTTAAAAAAAAATAATTCTTCATTTTACTTATTCAAAATGTCATGAAATCCATAATTCGAGCTATGATGTATCGATAATCTGTAGGTTGTGTATTTTTTTTTTTTTCTTTTTTACAATAAGGGGTTGGACTGAAATTATATATCAATAGTCTGCGGGTCAAGAGGTATATTTTTTTCTTTATTACAATAAGATGTGAAAAAGTATAAAGAGAATATTTGTTATTATTTTTTAAAAAAAAGCATTGTGTGAAAAGTTATTGAAATTTGTATTAAAGGCATGAGTGTTTGTATAAGATTTTTTAAGATTTTAAATATTTATTTTATAAATTTTGTTGCAGTCTAAAATCCTTTACAAACAACTTTGTCCTAGATTCATAAAAAATGGACAATATATATACAAAAAAAAAAACCCTCAAAGACTATATATGAGGTTATTCTGCCAGTAAGATTGTCCTATATATGGGCTATGCGTTCCATCCGGGCTCTAAAAGAGTAAAAGGTGAATACGGTGAACGACGTCGTGAGAATCTTAGAAGATGTGAAAGGATGGCCGAGTTTGTCAAGCGCCTAATGTTTGTAAATTTCTCGTTGACAGGGCGGGCGCAAGCCGAATGGAGGTCTAAGTACATATAAATCAGTAAGCTTTTTCCAAAGGCTCCATTCATTCTTTTATAGATGGGTCTATAACTTGCCTCTTTAAGTTCAGAAATATGAAAAATGATTAGAAAGCCTACAAAAAAATATGTCACTCAATGAGCAAAAAGACAGTCTACATATATAAAAATATATCTTACAATTCCTTTTTTTTGTTTTCTCCTTATTAGTTGTCTTTTTATTTCTTTGATCTGCCTTTTGGGGCTTGCTCATTTAGGCTATCACCTAAGTTGCTTACCCTTGAGCCGGCCTTGCTCGTTGACATTAAAAGTCATGTTAGAACGGGTCAGTGGGATAATCACTGTTTCGTTTGTTGGAGTTAGTCTCATATTGGTTGTGGAAATGGTTGGTGGTCAATTTATAAATGTGAGAGCTAGCTTTTGGGATTGAGAAGGTCCAAGACCACCTAACACCACCCATTGTAAAAGAATAGTGTTACATTAGAAAATCACATAGGGACTAGCTAAATAACATTTTATTTTCTTTGTTATTTTTAAAAAAATAAAAAGAAGGAAACGGCGCCTTGCTGCCTGGCTTGAATTTTTTTGGTACATAGCATTAGAGAATGACAAAATAATGGGAACGCATATAGACGAGTAAGAAGGTTTGAAAAATATATAAGAATCATAAGTTGATCAATAAAAAAAGTGCCACTAGCTACTCGTGAAGCACGCGGTGGAGGACATACGAGTCTAAGGCATGGAGGAGGCCCATGCCTTCTGAGGCACGAACATATATACTTAAAAGAGATATTGAGATGTGCCAAACTCATTATGAAGGACTTTCTCGACGAACAAAATAAGAAATTAGTGTTGCAACATTTTGGCTGGAAGTCATATTCTCCACACAACTTTGTGCTTGGAAACCACAAAGCTAGGATGAGATGCATTTTGACCCATAAAGTGTGGCCCTAATTAAGCTTTTTCACAAATCCATAATTTTGTTACTGATTAGCGAATTTTTAGCCTCATACATATGACCTATAGCTTAGACATTTACTATTATCTCACAACCAAAATTTCACATAATATGCTCATGCGGAATAGATCCACTTAATAAAAAGATAAATGGGAGATGATTCGTGCTTAAATTGACTCTATATGAGTAAGTTCATTTAGTTAATATTTCAAAATATGAAAATTTTAAATAAAACTAAAATGTTTTCCATCCGTCTTTTTAACCTTGGTTTGAATGACAGCAAGAAAAATAAAAAACTATATTTTTAAAAAACAAAGTTGGTATTAACGGTGGGTTAAAATTCTAAAACTTTACCCTCCAAAATGATTTCGTAATATTTTACTCCTTAATTACCAACACGTTACACTTGCAACCTCTCCTATTAATTTAGACAAAAATTGATATTTTTATTCAGTAAAATGACAATTTTACTCTCGTAATTTTTTTACTATTATATTATTTTTTTAAAAATAATTCATCATTTTACTTATTCAAAATGTCACAAATCCATAATTCGAGCCATGATGTGTCAATAATCTGTAAGTTGTGTATTTTTTTTTTGTTTTTTCTTTTTTGCGATAAGGGGTTGGACTGAAATTATATGTCAATAGTCCGTGGGCCAAGAGGTATATTTTGTTCTCTTTTTTTTATTACAATAAGGTGTGAAAAAGTACAGAGAATATTTGTTATAATTTTTTTAAAAAAAAACATTAGAATTTGTGTGAAAAGTTATTGAGTTTGTACTAAAGATACGAGTGTTTGTATAAGCTTTTTTGAGATTTTAAATATTTATTTTGTAAATTTTGTTGCAGTCTAAAATACCTTTACAAACAACTTTGTCCTGGATTCATAAAAAAATAGGCAATATATATACCAAAAAAAAAAAAAAAAACCCTCAAAGATTAACATGATATGAGGTTATTCTGCCAGTAAGATTGTCCTATATATGGGCTATGCGTTCCATCCGGGCTCTAAAAGGTGAATACGGTGAACGACGTCGTGAGAATCTTAGAAGATGTGAAAGGATGGCCGAGTTTGTCAAGCCCCTAATGTTTCTCGATTTCTCGTTGACAGGGCATGGAGGTCTAAGTTCATATAAATCAGTAAATTTTTTATATAAATTTCAATATATAATATTTAAAATTATCTGAAAATTATTAAATTTAATATAAAATATTCAAAGGCTCCATTCATTATCTTTTATAGATCTCTCATACATGATATTAAAACTCCATAACTTGTACGGTTAATAAATTTATGGGGTATTTTTTTCTCTTTAATCAAAGTTCAAAAATATGAAAAAGTATTAGGAAGCCTACAAAAAATATATCACTCGATGAGCAAAAAGACAGTCCACATATATAAAAATACATCTTACAATTCCTTTTTTTTGTTTTCTCCTCAGCTTAGTTGTCTTTTTATTTCTTTGATCATCTACAACACTACAAAAAAAAATAAAAAAAAATTCAGCTCTTTATGGGGCTTGCTCAAGGTGAGGGTTTAGGCTATCGGCTAAGTTGCCTTACTCTTAAGCCGACCCTGCTCGTTGACGTTAAAAGTCATGTTAGAACGGGTCGGTGGGATAATCACTTTTAACTAAAATTTTATTATAAAAAGTTTTGTTTGTTGGAGTTAATCCCACATTGATTGTGGAAGAGTTGGTAGTCAGTTTATAAATGTGAGAGCTAGCTTTTAGGATTGAGAAGATCCATGACCATCCAACGCCACCCATTGTAAAAGAATAGTGTTACATTAGAAAATCACATAGGGACTAGCTAAATAACATTTTATTTTCTTTGTTATTTTTAAAAAAATAAAAAGAAGGAAACGGCCCCTCGCTGCCTGGCTTAAATTTTTTTGGTACATAGCATCAGAGAATGACAAAATAATGCGAATGCATATAGACGAGTAAGAAGGTTTGAAAAATATATAAGAATCATAAGTTGATCAATAAAAAAAGTGCCACTAGCTACTCGTGAAGCACGCGGTGGAGGACATGCGAGTCTAAGGCATGGAGGAGGCCCATGCCTTCTGAGGCACGAACATATATACTTAAAAGAGATATTGAGATGTGCCAAACTCATTATGAAGGACTTTCTCGACGAACAAAATAAGAAATTAGTGTTGCAACATTTTGGCTGGAAGTCATATTCTCCACACAACTTTGTGCTTGGAAACCCCAGTGGCGTTGACAAAGCTAGGATGAGATGCATTTTGACCCATAAAGTGTGGCCCTAATTAAGCTTTTTCACAAATCCATAATTTTGTTACTGATTAGCGAATTTTTAGCCTCATACATATGACCTATAGCTTAGACATTTACTATTATCTCACAACCAAAATTTCACATAATATGCTCATGCGGAATAGATCCACTTAATATAAATATAAATTGGAGATGATTCGTGCTTAAATTGACTCTATATGAGTAAGTTCATTTAGTTAATATTTCAAAATATGAAAATTTTAAATAAAACCTATTAATATACTCCTATTCTAAAATTTTTCTAAACATACATACACAATTCATAACAAATTTTAATATCTAAAAATTTAAAATTTTAAAAGTTCTCTAAATTTCAGGGCCTCCCCCCCGGGTGTGATGGTGTGTCAAGACCTTTTTTTTTTTTTTTAAAGGCGGAATTATAATTAATGCTTGGTATTTCTAATATGAGAACACCGACGTTGATCAAAATAAGACATGCGATTAAAATAAAAAATAAAAAACTAGAAAGGAACGGACTCGCCGACTCGCACGTGGATACACGCTATTAGCCTAAAGAATAGCACAGCTTTTGGAAGTTTTCAAGCAACGAGGCAAATCTCGCCACCGCATTTAAAAGAGCCTTCTCGCTCTCGCTCTCACCCTCCACTCGACGCTCACAGAACTGTCTCTACTCTCTGTCTGTCTCCAGCCAAAACGAAGAGATGGTTCCTCTGTCGCTCTCTTCATCAGTTTCGAAAACTTACCCTCTCTTCAAGAACACAACCAAGAGCTCTCTCTTTCGAGAAGCTCCACGTTACCAGTCCAAGCTCTTCTTCGATGTCGCTCGAAGCTCTGGATCACTCGGCTACGATCCCCTCAGGTAGAGAAATAGGAATTTGTTAGAGGTTAACACCGAGGCTTTCTTCCAAAACTGATCTTTAAATTGTCATTTTTATGTTTTTTTTCTCAGATTTTCGGTGAATTTTAAGGGGATGGTGATTAAGAAGGAGCAGAAGAGGCGCGGATTTGGTGCGGTTTGTTACGCTGCGCCGCTTACTGCTCGTAACCTCCAGTGGATCTCCCTCGTCTCTTCTGCGTAAGCCTCTACACATATTGTCCTACGTACTCATTCGAGTATAAATGTACGACTGTCGGTGTTTATGTCTGCGTATCGATGGTTTACGTTAACGCGTATTGGTGTGTATTAGTGTATACATATTTGTTTCTTCTCCGGCCTCCGAGGAAAATGTTCGAGAATCAACCACCTCACTTTCTGAGGGCTATCTAATTTTCTGAAATTATTTTTCTACTTTCTACTTCATGGTGGGAAGAAAAATGATTGCCTATTAGTTTGGTGTTGCATGCAAACCGAATTGCTTTACTCCTATTCTATTTTCCGTTTCTACTTTTTTTTTTTTCAAAATCTAGAACATTTCCCGTTGTCAAACAGTGAGTTTGATATGAATATGGTGAAGTGTGGGAATGGCTTTTTCGGTTATATTGAATATCCAATCCCGCTAATTGACTTGTCTGTTGGATATTCCTCTGTGCTGGTGCAAAGCAAATCACAACTAACACTATGGTCTTGTTGCAATTTTATTGCACTGCAGAGGGCATCAAGTGGCTCTATTACCCATTCTAAGAAGTTTAATTGCTTGAGCATTTCAACGAACATATGAGTATCTTGTCACTTGTCTGTTGTTCTAATGGCTATTCAAACTTCCTTTTTAGGGTGTTAATGTTTGCCAAGGGAACTGCTATTCAGAAATCTTTTCTTGTTCCATTAGTTGCGCTGCAAGCTCCAGCAAGTGTCATCTCATGGATGAAGTGAGCCTCCCAAAACTTTCTAGTCCTCTTATTGAATAGCGACACTATAATTTTTGATTGATTCTATGAAAGTAGTTGGTATCATGCTTGCCGATTCTTCAGTGTACTTCTCTATCACCTACCTTTAGCTTATGCACAACCAGAGGTAGTATCTTACGGATCAAGCTAGCTTTTAAAGTTTAAAATGAAATTATCAAACTTAGATGAAATTGATTGGCAGGGGTGAATATGGTATTTGGGCTGCATTCTTGGCACTTCTTGTCCGTCTGTACTTCTTCATTCCTGGTAGGTCACGTTTACTTAAGTTGTAGCTTATGCAAAGTTTTGATGGGTTATTTTTCAATGTCTTTATCCGTCCTTTACTTTTGTTATTGACTGAGAGTAGAGAAATTTCTAACCAGTCCTTTTATGCCTTCGTTTGTTTCTAGGTGAACTTGAGTTGCCATTTGTAGCTTTGCTATTGGTGATTGTAGCCCCTTATCAAGTAATGAACCTGCGGTATGTATAAGCTTTGTTTGAGGCCAACTGAGAACATTGTTTGTGCTTGCATAATTTTTTGTTGCTTGTTATATTTTATTCACAGGGGAACTCAGGCAGGTGCCATCGTTTCTCTGGTGATTGCCGGATATATGGCTTTTCAACATTTCTCACGAACAGGCAGCCTGCAGAATGCATTTAACCAAGGTTCAATTGTTGCCACCTTAGCCATCATTTTCATTACTGCCGCAGCATGCTTATTTCTGATCTGAGTTTCATGTAAAATTATGAACTGTTAGCTTTTTGATCACCTGTAAATTATTGGACATGTGTTTTTCACCTCCTGTGGTGGAGGGGAGGAGGTGCTGAAATAACAGAATAATCCTATTGTATGGATCTTTTTCCTCTCTGTTAAATGTATGTGTGACATATTCAATAAGCGGTGTTAATGTGCACTGCTTCCTTCAGATGACCAATATTTTTTTTGGCTGATGCAATCTCGTCTCTGGTTTTTCGCTGGTTTCTTCACATATCATTCTGGCGTAAGCCGTTTTCCACTTCTATTCTTGCATGATACTACATCAAACATTTAGTATCTCTCTCTCTCACTTATTCATTTCATCTTCTCCCGAATGAATTATGAAGGCATGTGGGTTTCTGGGCAGAGAAAACCATTGTAAAAGAACATGGATTTTACTCCTACTCTATTGGGTGATTAGGTGGGAGTTTAGAATGGAAGAACCTCTATTATATTCTCAACAGGTTGGGCAGAATTGCTTGTCTTCTGACATACCCCTCATGTGCAAGAAGTTCGATAACTCATTGCAACCCTGCCCACTATTTTCTAAGACTTCTCTTAGCAGTGCATTGATCACAGAATCATCAACTTCTAACTTTTCATGGTGCAATGATGCGAGTATGGATTGCTTTCTGGACATACAAGGTTATTTGGATTTTCCACCCTTAAGATTGTGTATGAGTTGTTTCAACATATACCACTCTGCCTCTGGTGACTAAAAGAAAAAATATCCTGCTTGGTAAGTTTGGGTGCTGGTTATTGTCATAGTTTCTTCAAATGACCATCCAACTGGTGGTGACTGTCTCAGACCCTTTTTCAGCTCAAAGGCTCTGCTTCTTCTCCGTAGATTAAGCACACATCTTTGATCAAACCAATGCATTTACTCTTGTTTTCGTATATTTCCATTTCCGTTTATACGCCAATCAAATGAGAGAGGACTTTATCGAAGGTTTGGAAGATAGAAGGAGTTTCATAAACGACACTACGCTTGATTAAATTGGAACCTTTTTTGAAGGAGGGTGTTTGAAATATTTCCATGAGCCCTTGGGAATCCAAAATGTAGTTTCAGTTTTGCAATTACTATTTCTCGTAATCATTCCCTGAGGATCGCGATTCGCCAACTCAGTAATAATTATCACTAGGCATCCACGTATGGATGCCCTGATCTTTGTTGGATAACCAGAGAAACTAACTCGATCCGATTTTTTTTGTTCTGTTTTTTTGGAATATACTTACCAAAAATGTTTGATATTCGTTTAAACAATAATCTCCAGAGTTCTTTGGCACTCTTGCTTGCACGGGTACAGGTCGATCTCTTCACTGCTTGTCTAAATAATTTATTTGTACTAATACTGCAGAAAAAGTGACTATGGAGTCTACAAGTATAATAACCTATATAGTTTTTCTTTCCTCTTCTGCATTTCCTCCTACGCTTCTTAGTCCGCTATCAGGCGTACATAGGTAGCTTATAGAAATAACCTAACGGCGAGAATATTGAGGTGTGGAGATAACATAAAATCCGGACGTCGATTCCAAGTACCTTGTTGGAATTCGCAAGTGTATGTGGTGGCAAACTGAGTGAATTGCCAGCTCGTTTTGGAGAGTAATAGCTGAACTTGATTTTCTTCACCTAAAGATGATAACCTCCTGCGAGTGCCCCTACGAGAGCAACTGTGGTGAAAAGCAACAGCGAAGAATAGGAGACTGAGCTGCCTGAATTGGGACTCCCTGTTGGTTCTGAACCATATATCGTTGATCCACCTGGTATAGCTGTTGACGGGGTGCTTGGGGTTAGCGGGAGCGTTGTTGGGCTCGGTGGGGTCATTGGGATAACTGGCGAGCTTGTGCTGTCGACGGGGAAAATGGATTAAGAATTTTCGTTGCCTGAAACCTTTTGACATGAGTTATGAAATTGGATATGGTAATGGAGCATACCTGGGTGTCGTCGTGGTTGATGAGTAGTGACAGCTTCCACTGCCTGTAAAGAGAGTGGTCAGTAGAGGTTTTAGGGGCAGAAATGAAAGCAGGGGAGGGAAACGAATCAGGAAGACAAGGTTTGGCCAAGATATGTGAAAATCTCTACCAGATGTTCAAAAAAGAGTCCTAGATCAAGTTTTGCATGAGGCAAAATTATTCATTTTGAAGCCTAAAGTAGCCATTTTTGGAACTTCCTCAAAACTCAATGAACTATAGTTCATGACGTGGTGAAGTCGGAAAATTATCTTACTCGGGTCAGTGGTGGTAAGTTGAGCAGTTCCTCCAAATACGCAGCTGGTAGGCGCTGGATTTTTCTGGTAGTAGTCGTTGAAGGCATAGGAAGCGTGGTCACGAAGAGTGTTTGGGTTGTAACAAGTTGCTCCTGGTTGAATTGCCGAACAGTCTGCACCTCCATAGCCACAAGCGTAGTCAAGAGCTACCTGTAAAGCTGTGTCTGAAGCTGCCGGGCCTGCAATACACCAAGAGCCGCCTGATGATGCTGGAGTTGTGGTGGTTGGGGCTGTGGGAGTTGTGGTGGTTGGTGCAGTGGGAGTTGTGGTGGTTGGGGGGATCGGAGTTATGGTTGGGGTGGTCGGAGTTGTGGTTGGGGTGGTCGGAGTAATGATTGGCCCTGTCATCGTTGGTGCCGGCGGCGATATAGGATTTATAATCGGAGTCGGAGTTGTTGTACCGGGAGTTGTCGGGTTCACAATGGGAACCGTATCCAGTTGCGTAGTCGTCACTGAAGAGGGGAAGAGCATCCGGTTTTCTTGATCCTGCTGTAATCTGGCCCGCTGGATTACTTCTGGAGGAGGTTTCTCTGCAACACTTGAACCTGAAGATATATAAAAAAATGGTAAGTTCTTTTTCTTATGTCAGGGACATCATTTAAAAAAAAAATAACTGCCAACTTCGAATCTGTTTCAGATTATGTGCTTATTGCTGTCTGGTTGCTGTCGCCTGTCTGAGACATCGGAGTTGCAACTGAAGCATAAAGGCAGAAGTATTCCGGCCAACAAATAATGACGACTCCCAAAGACAGAGGACTCTGTTTCTCTGGTTTACTCGAAACGATAACAGAGACATAAACTTCAGATAAATTTCAGGCCAAATCAACAGGAACCTAGTGGGTTTGCCTATTGGCTACTAAATCATCAGCTGGGTCTGAATCATCCAAAACATTTTCTTAGAAAAAATGGCAGATCGAAAAAAATACCTCAACCTAAACTCTTAAGACAATTGAAAGTTCAAGGGAAGAGAAAAATCTATCACTCGGACACGAAATTGAGAAGCATAACAGCTCTTCTCGCTGTTTGCTTGCGGCGAAAACAGCTTCGTTATGCAGATTTCCTTCTGTTCTGTTTTCCCCGGGGATATGTCCAAACAATTCCCAACATACTTGCATGCAAAGAGAATTGCGTTACTGCAAGTTTTTCTTCTCTAATAACCGACCTTGTTGCCTCATCGTCCCATGCAGGCAGGGCAAAGCAAAAAAAAATTCGTTTTCTTATCCAATAAATGAAGCCAAGGAGGACTGCAAATGTTCATGTAGAAAATGGGCAATCCAACAAACAGATGGAGAGAGGATTCTTGTGCTGAAAATAAGATTACAGAGAAAGAGAGAACCAAAGAACAAGGTGGGAGAAGTCAATCAATCCTCTAGGGCAATGCAAATCACCTGAACCGAGTAAAAGAAGACTCAAGGAAAATAATGCGAGATGCCAAAGAGTGCTAGCACCCATCCCTCCAAGGAGCTTTTCTATAATTTGGCTCTGAATTCCCTCTTCTTGGTTTGGAAGAATGAAGGAGGTGAGAGCTGAAGATGTCTTGAACAAGAGAAGCACCAACGGTGTTATTTCAAAGAAGAGAGTTTCATCTTTTTGCAAAGTATAAAATTTTATACATATAAAACTGGAAGAATCATAGATTTCTTGGATCGAAGAGAGACGAAAAGAGAGAAGAAAGAATATAAGAAAACTTAAGAAAGGAGGCATTGGGGTAGTTGGAAACTGCAAGCAAGAGAAGGTGCAAAAAGAGTTAAAAGGGTTATGAGGAGGGAAAAGGCAAAAGAATTGTGTTTGGAATTTTAAGATCTGACGTTTCGAGCTGAGATACTGATTTTACTGCCGCAGTGATGATGCTGTGGAATTTTCCTTTTCTCTTTCTACTGTTTTCATGGTACTAAATCAAAAGCTAAAGGTTGAGAGAGAGAGAGAGATAGAGAAGGAGCTCCTGTTCTAACAAATCTCCTCGCCTGAATCTTGAGCGTCCTTGCCTAGTACATTGGTTATAGTCTATTCGGGCAAGACGGCTATAGAATAAACTATAGGCATTTCCAATTTTTAGTTTTATTTCGGATCCAGACACACACACCCAGCAGGTCTCGAACTCACGAGCTCGTTCTGAATCTACCCTACGAGGCAAGCAAAAAGGATAAAATATAAATATCATAACTGTGCGTTTTTGAAAAAATTGGGTTTAGGGTCCATGCTTCGAAATTTTTGGATTTAAGAATTAAGACTCTAATGCTGATTTCGACGAAAATATCTCACGTGACATTCTAATTAGTTTCCACGTAAACAGCACAAGATGCCACGTGGAATATTTCCGTCACTTAATTGACAAAAATAGTATTCCAGTATCAGTGCTAACATGGGTTCTAAATCCGAAAAATTTGAAAGTACTGGTCTTTAAACCAATTTTTCTAAAACTACAAGTATGATATTTACCTTTTTTACCACACAAAAAATACCGTTAACATCCTTTGGACATTTTTCCTCAACATCAATGCAACATGCACAAAGATGGTGTACATATTTCGTTATTGTATATGAATAAGTTTAACCTAACTATAAGTCCTTCCTAGTAGACTGTATCCAACTCACCATGCTCCGAGATTTTCTTAGTGCGGAGATTTGAAGCAAGGGGCAGAATCAGGTAATCTCATGAAATCTCCATTCTTTCATGAGCCAGAGTCGTACACCAATGAGGCCCAAAAAAACAATGTCCACTAGGGATTTGGGTTTGAGAGGCCCAAGGAAAGTTGGGCCAGTACGATCAGATTACAAAACCAACGCCATGATACTTTACTTTGATCTTCTTCTGGGTTCTCTTTTGTCTGTTTTACGATCTTCAATAAAACATAAGTCTTAATCCTTACCTTCTTCTAGGCAAGAAACATCCCTACTTACCCAAAACAGAAACAAAAAAAAAAAACACCTTTACTATAAATATTAAAATAATCATCTTTATCCATACTTATCAGCTACTTATCAAGATCAAATTGGAGAGAATATCAATCCTTATTTCAAACAAGCTTTTGATTTTGGGCCCAATAGACTAACCTCCACATTTCACAAACATTTGTGGAATTCCTCAAAGACAAATTTTCACGTCATAGTTATTACTCTCTCAAGATTCAATATTAATCAACATCACCAATCCGCCGACCCGCTGGCAATGAGCACAAGTAGCAAACTATAGGGAGAATTAGTTCGGTAAGCACAACTATGCTAAATCCGCTAGACAGTTCTAGGTTGTCTCCCTGCTGCATTATTTTGATGCTCATAAACTCAACTTTGTATTAGTACAAGCTATTACAACCGTTAATTTACAAAGTAATTAAAATAGACCTTTTTTTGAAAAAAAAAGTCCATAATAATGAAAATACCTCAATACAAATCTTCATTTTCATGTACCCAACAAGCATGAGTTCCTTATAAAAGTAGGGGTTTATCCAACCATAAGCCTAACTTGCTGGTGGCGTGTTACATGGTCTTCCAGTAAATTCAAGTTGAAAAGTTATGAGCCTATAACGTGACCAGAAGACCTTGTGGCAGTGAATTGCATCCAAAACGCACATCCAGGGAGTTCTTCGATATGAAACTCTTGCATGGTGATTACTGGGTTCATTTCTTCTGAGTTGATCCGCAACAAGAGCTCAGGTACCTATAAGAACAAAGCTGGGGTCTAATACACTACACAATACACAAGAGTCTGTTGCTGTCTCTCAAAAAAACTGAAGTTACTGAACTATACAGCTAGGCATAGAGAAAGAATGCCTTAGACAACCATATCTAAGTTAAATAAAGCACAAGAGGCATTAGGCAAGTCAATCATATAATACCATTACACTTCCGCAGGAAATTCTCAAGAAAGACAAGGCAGCTTTCACACGTAAATGTTGTAAATTAGGTTAAATAACTACATGCAGCAAAAATGTACAGGAACTCAAAGATAGAAGTTAAATAAGAAGTCCATAACCTTTGTCTCATCCTTGATGAAGCTTACTGCACTGCGAAAGACGCTGCCTAACATCACTCCACCCTGCATGCAAACGGTTATTGCTCAGATTAAATGGAGCCCTACTATCACCGTGTCACAGAAGAATGTTAGAGTTCTACCTGGGAAATTTCGATAGTCAGGCTCTATGCCATTGCCATTTATGTCCTTGTGATTTGGTGTGACATACTTCCCAACAGTAACAACCACACCAGATCCATCATGAAGTTCAAATACAGATTGAATCAAACCCTGCTCAACATATAGCGCTCTGAGTCAGAGTTACAAAAAGGGAATTGCCATAGATGTGACATATTATATATATAATATTGTTCATAAATTCCCTTCATTATTCCTCTGCAACAATTTAAAACAATTGCATATCTAGTTTTTGGTTAGTCAATCAGGCATCCATTTGTAAATACAAAAAAGTAAGATCTGAACCCTGTACTTTGGTTGGAGTTCAGCAACTACAAAAGAGAACTTTTATCCCCAGCCAAGGCAAATAAACTTAAAAATAAAGAAGAAAAGCCTCTTCAGCAAGTGTCCAAATTCCACCATCAACCACAGCTTATAAAGTTTAAAGCCGAGTTGCATGGTTCAGATGAAAAATGGGTTCTAGGTAGATTCAGGTCCATCAAATTACATATCATACAAACACAATGCTGAATCACTAAGAATTCTTAAAAACAATTATGAGTAAATATCTGAACCTTGCCAAAAGTCTTTTCCCCCACGAGAACAGCCCTGCAATTATCATGCAGTGAAGAAGCAACCTGCAATGAGACAACCATTTTCAATACTGCACATGTAAAGTACCAAAAGCAACTTCAGATACTTTGGAAGAGCAGCTCACAATTTCACTAGCACTAGCAGTTTTGTTGTTTACCAAAACCTGCATTAGATGAGAGTGAGAGCACAAACTTCGTTACAAAGGTCACTGCAGCTGACATTAAATGGTCACTCTTAACTTGTTAGTACAGAAAATAGCTTATAAGATTAGAAAACTCAAGTTTGACCTAAAAGGTTAAGAAAGCCCGACCGTGTTCAAAAATTCACAAGCTGAAAATGCACAAATATTCGGTTCAAAGTTCAAACATCTCTCTACCCAGCTCAGATGACTACCACTCCCAAAATCTGAAAGGGATTGAATTGTTTGGTAATGCCAAATGGGGTTCCTTCCCATTGAATCCCCGTTATAACATACCGCAATTTTTTGTTTTTCCTCTAAGCATAACATTACCCTATCTACAATGGGAAAACTCCTGACTATTGCGGCCTTGTTTCTATGTTCGGCACTGACTTCACGCTTGAGCTCATACTTCTGCTGCTACTCATATGGACTATTGTGGCCTCATATTTATGTTAGTTACTATGTCTTCAGCTCATGTATGTCCCACGATTTGTAATCAGTCTTCAGGTCCTTATTGGATGGACAATATGTTGAGTCAAAATTGAATATAATGCTACAGAATGATACATATAAGTCTCAAATGAGGTTTAGATTTATTTTACTCTAATTCCAACATTCTGTAGATTCACACCATTGACCATCAAAAAACGAAAAAGCGATAAATGACAAAAAATAAAAATAAAAAAGCTTAGAACTCATTTCAAAGATCTCAGATGTGAAAGCACATACAATAACGGGAGCTCTTATTAAAGGTGCAGTGTCTGCAACAATTGTGTTTTGGTACTGCAGATCCCTTCCAACAGTATAAATCACCTGCACATAAATCGAATCAGATGAAAACACCACATCGATATGCTGGCTCTGGATCAAACTGCATCAGAAAGTATAGAATCATTATATTGCATATTGAAGAAATAAAGAGGCGTTGCTGATTAGGAAAAGTTTGTCCAAGTGATAAAGTACTCCTAAAAATGCACTTGTGTATCACTTTCGGTAGTGAAAGGTCAAAAGCAACACAGAAAAGCACTATTAATTAGTAATGTCTGTCAGTAACAATAAGTTCTTAATTTTGACGAATATCCAAAAGAATTGGGAACAAAGTCCCTGCACAAAACACAGGTGAGATAATTCTGTCTAAAATTTATGTAAAAGGACCGTAATGATATTCAAAATATCCAATTTGTTTCGACAGAAATACCAAAGCTCTCCACATTACAGTTAAAATGACATCTTCTGCCAGGCAGTGGAGAACACCAGTAACTTCGAGAGCAACAGCCATCAACCAACTCTGCTTCTGTTGTCCTAGACGCCTTGCCTACAGAATTAGCCAGTACTGATCCTGGATGACAGAGATATTCTATGCTAAAAAGTTAGCCAGCATGAAACTTTTTGCTGGATCCAAAGTAACACTAATCCAAGATATGTGAATAGATGCTAGGGTCCCTCTAACTGTTACATTGCACTGCCTGAGTGCATAGGGATTGTGCTAGGCTTTCCTTTCAGCATCTAGGTGTAGTAGAAATTAAATCATATGAAATGGTTTGCCCATGTTCGATAAAGCCTATGACAAAACCATTGGGGACAACTTGACTCATCAAGATACCAAAAAGAAACAACAGGAAGGCCTAAAAATACAGGTTCTGACAGTGAGAATAGACATTGTGGCCATTTATCTTAATAGAATAAAATGCACACGATTCTAGTTACCCTAGTTGAGTTAACTGGCTATTTATCAAAAGGAAAGAGCAATTCATTCTTGCTAGCCTTCCAACTAGGATATATTGAAATCATGATTCAAGGATCTCAATCCTTGTGCCCATTTGGAGGAAAAAACAAAGAAGAAGAAGAAGAAGAAGAAGAAGAACACAAGATATACTCCGGAGAACAGGATATTGAGAAGTAAATGACTCCTAATCCAACAACTAATGAGTATATTGAAACATGATGAGGGCAAGCATACACCTGTTAAAAGTTTTTCAAGGTGACAAAATCACAAAATAAAAGCACAACTTGCAAAGTTTTGAGACAGACAGGCAGTATCCATCACAATGTTCCACTGGTTATAATAAGCAAATTTCAGACTAGTTAACTACTGTTACGAGTCTTGATGATAAGTGGAAAGAAGGAAAGATGCACAGAACTATAGAAATTACAGGAGACACTGAAAACACAGAAAAATATTTACACAGTACAAACAGATAAATTGTTCCCAAATGTAATCACAATAAATTGCTGTACCCTGTCCCCTTCATTTAGAAAGAGTTTGGCAATTTCAATTCCAGCCTGAAATAAGCAAAAGAATAGGATCAAACTCAACAATATTACAAAATCCGGTGACAAGAAAGTCATGAATTAACAAGAAACATGATCTTACTGTATCCTGAACCAAGTAAAACAAAATTGGTAAAAACTAAACAGACAGGCAAAGAAGCACAAATTCAATGGCAGAGAGAACATAGTGCAGGACAAGCAAGTTGGAAAAAAAATTGTGGTGGATTCTGTCCACATCATCATAGCATGACACTTCATGTTACTGTAACATTGACTATCAGAGGTATTTGTTCATTCAATTAGGCTATTCGAGGAAAGTTGATACTGTGTTTTTCTTTTTAGAGATACTACACGCACAAACCTGGTGTCTCAAATCAAAACTGTCACTCTCTATCTTATGCTCATACAGGGAGGAAACTAGAGCTTAGTGGCAGTTAACATTACACTTATTTTAAAGCTAGAATTTTACTTTATTGTATGGTACAAAAGGAGACTTTTTAGGGCTGTAATCCAAGTCATTATGTCTGAGAATCGATGATGTTCCCTTTTGCTTGTCTACGTGCATTCGAGAACTGGAAGGTTTGCAGTTGAACACCATTAAAAGGGGAATCCCCTTATTTCTATGTAAGAAACCTAAACTTTGATGGACAATCAGAGAAAAATCTATTTCTCATTGTACCAGAATAGGTTAAAATCAATTAACCTCTAGTTATTACTTCATATTACATCTCATACTGAGATTTTATATTTCTCAACACAATCAAGGAGTTAAGAAAGTATACGTCCATAACATCTCATCGGTATGCATAGACCCTGGTAAAATATAATATGATATCATTAATTTGTATTTTACTAAAGCAACCTTATAGTCCAAAGAAGCTATCACATGAAACATTATAATAAGTGGACATGATGTTAAGCCATGAGGTCTAGTGCGATTGAAGAAAACTGTACGAATGTGTACACCAAATAAACAAGAAGCAACGATTGAAGAAAACTTGCATTTTAAATAGGTGAAATGGAAAGTAGAAAAGATGGAAAGGAAAGAGGAAAAGGGACAGGAGGACAACATAAAGGGAGTTAACTTTCCTTTGTCATTTGGTAGAATGGAAGAAAAAGAGAAATGTATAGAAGAGTATAAATATGTATTTCCCCCATGATGTGCCAACTTCAATGGTTTGGAGTATGCGTTAAACACAGAATTCACCAATTCTTGTGAAGCAACCAGAAGTTCCTCCAATCCAATCACTTTTTGGCAATTAATTTATTGGCCTAAACCCCCTCCCCCTCCTCTCTCCCCCCGTTATCCCTCCAACCAATCAGAGGAATTCCCCCTTCCCCCTCATTTTAGCCTCTTACCCATCTCCATCCCTCCTCCAATCTTTCAAAACAAAAGGCTACTTTTTGCATGGGTTTATATAGATAAATCAGTTAAATAATGACACAGTGGAGATATTAATTTAATCATAGTGATATAAATACAATAATGCTTCATATATGTTGCTAATAACAATGTCATAGCATCTAGATCAATTGAACAATAAATATATAGTGAATATTAGGTAATTAGTGAAGCACTTGGGGTTATAACTTTGTTCTTCTCCTCCCATGGGTTTATCTTAGCTCAAATTATTACAATTGTTCGCTTTGCAGCTCTGGTCAACCTAGAGATAAAAACCAAGACTAAGGTTGTCACACCATTGTACTGATGCCTTATTCCAAAGATGTGATCAGTCGACTTAAAATATAAAGCTTCCCTGGGACCCCACCCTTAACTGAAAGGGTTTTTCCCTTCACGTTTAAAAAAGGGTTATTGACTTTCTAATACACTAATTGATCACTTGGTTGGATTGCCTGTTCAATTATAATGCCTTCAGATCAAGATGCAAAGAGTTGTGTTAGTTCCTTTGGCGGAGTTTGTGACTAATGCCCGCTAATATTGCAACAATTTAGAGGAAAATAAAGGAAAAAAGTCACATGTGCTTTTTCCTCTTCCTGAATTTTATACCTCATTTTTTTAATTTGGTAATTTCAAGACCTGAGTCAGGACACGTTGACCTACGAGACCTTTGTTAACTATTTCTATCAATTTAATTATTAAGACACAAAACTGTTCATAGAGATTCACTGCCGAGAGGAAAAGCACCAAGGCCCTACGGCCACAAGAAACTACAGATAATGTTTAGAAAGGAGGAAGGAATCCCCTTCCTTCCACCCCATGGGGTTGGGCATGACAAAGGGGATGATCCCCTACCCTCTACCCATTTCCAAGGGAGGAAGGGCAGGGGGATCCAAGCACCATCAAACTAGGGGAGGGCCCTTAAGGTGATCGGCTTCACCAAGTTGGGGGAGGGGATCACTCCCTGGTTTTTCTGTTTCCTTTATTTTTTTAGCTTTCTCATCTTATGGAGCTAGTGCCTTTTCTCCGTTCAATGGATCCCTATGAAGAGCAAAAGCAAGGTAGTTGTTTTCTACATTTCCTTGATTTATTTTTCATCTCTGCATCTCTCTTTCATGGAAAAGATTTCCTTTCCGCAATCTACCCCTTAGTAACATTTTTGTGGCCCCTAGAAAAATAGCTCCAAAAACAGTTACTTAAAAAACGATGATAAGAAGAGATGCAGTATCCCTGTGGGTGACAGCCAAAACGGAGCTTCCTTCTTTCCTTGGCTCTTTTCTTCTTCATGAGAATCTCTTACTGCTAATCAGAACTCTTACGCACAAAATCCTATGCACAAATGTAAGTCACAATAACACCATTATTTTGTTCTCTCAGTTCTTAACCTAACTCAAGTCTCTACCAATATATTTATTAGCCATCTAGGTCCCTCCAAAAATTCCTCCCTTGTAAGAGAAAAAACAAATACAAATCGCATTTCAAAAATCCAATGACAGATGGAGTGACTGAATCATCAAAACTACTTATTAATTAGATAGACCTAAAGATCACTTTAGTAGACAAACCTGTACTAATCCACCAAGGTTATCTCTAAGATCCAGAATGAAATATGATGCTCCCATATCCTGAAGTCGTTTCATTGCTGCAACAAACCTTAGTTTATTAGTCCAATCATAAAATCAACCGATAATATATAATTCAACAATAAAACAAAGTCATCCCCAGTGTGAACTTAATGGGTGCCATAAGCTTCACAAAGGATAAAGGCCTCAGCTAACCGCATAGGTCTATGATGCTGACCCAATGATCTAAAAAACAGAAAGGACATAGTGACATACTACAAAGGCATTTCTTCCTGGCAAAATGCAAATTAGATCTTATCCACTTTCTGGATCCAGTCTTTAGTTTCTGTAGGCAAATACCCACATGAGATAAAAGGACCACTCGCTAATTCATTAGCTATTTCCTCTTGTTGGGACTTAGAAGGCTATGTTGCTGAAGTGTTGTGATTGGATTTCATAAACACCTACCAGTCACCAAGTCTTTTTTAGCCAATGCATTGAACTCTTTTAAACGGACGTAGCCAACAGAAGTAGTGCCATCGTCAATTTGCTCCAAACGATAAAAGACTGGGGTTCGAGCAACAAGCTGTCTCTGAACTTCAATAGATTGAATAGGACCACAGTCGCCATGCTTGACCTGAAGTTAGCAACACACTTATGAACAATTGATACAAAGATGACACAACACAGGCGAAAAAAAAAATTAATCTGTACAAAACTGTATCAGAATCATGACCTTAACAGTCACAAATGTTTCATTAGGGCCTTGTAACAAAGAAGATACTTCAAAGGCTGATTTCCCTCTCACATCGACTCCATTGACAGCTAACACTTCATCCCCCTAACAAAGTTGAAAGAAAGAAGAAAATGAACGTTAGAGAACACAAGTTTTGGAAGTAAGGGTAGTAATTAGAGTAAAAGTTAGAGAAACTCAGGAGTTCACAACTTAGATATCACCCATACCCAACATAATATTGACTTAAGACCATATCAAGCCACTGTAATTCATTAGCTACAAGAAGAAAGTATTGGATTTCATAAACACCTACCAGTCACCAAGTCTTTTTTAGCCAATGCATTGAACTCTTTTAAACGGACGTAGCCAACAGAAGTAGTGCCATCGTCAATTTGCTCCAAACGATAAAAGACTGGGGTTCGAGCAACAAGCTGTCTCTGAACTTCAATAGATTGAATAGGACCACAGTCGCCATGCTTGACCTGAAGTTAGCAACACACTTATGAACAATTGATACAAAGATGACACAACACAGGCGAAAAAAAAAATTAATCTGTACAAAACTGTATCAGAATCATGACCTTAACAGTCACAAATGTTTCATTAGGGCCTTGTAACAAAGAAGATACTTCAAAGGCTGATTTCCCTCTCACATCGACTCCATTGACAGCTAACACTTCATCCCCCTAACAAAGTTGAAAGAAAGAAGAAAATGAACGTTAGAGAACACAAGTTTTGGAAGTAAGGGTAGTAATTAGAGTAAAAGTTAGAGAAACTCAGGAGTTCACAACTTAGAATCACCCAACCCAACATAATATTGACTTAAGACCATATCAAGCATGTTGACAAAGAAATAGATGGAAATATAACAACTCCAAGAATCAACCACAATCAAGAGTAGAAGTACAAAAGAAAGGCACAAACTTGAACGAGTACAAGCATATTGCATCTCCGTTTTTGGCTTTGTAAGTACCTGTCTAACACCGGCAGAATGAGCGGGGCCATCCAATAAGAGTCCTAGTACCTTCAGTTTTACACCTCCATCATCTTCCAGAATTTCCCTAAGGTTTAGTCCAATACCACTCATGTCATACCTTGCCATCTTGGAGAACTTTCAGCAATGACAAAAGCAGCATATGCCATAGAACAAGAAAACTGAAAAGTTTGTAAGTAAAGATCCTGATGGATACATAAGTGATACACATCACATGCAGAAACAATTATGACACAGAAGCATTCAGTATGGTGATGTCCTGATGTCACGTAGCAATCATGTAAGTGGGTGGGGAGATCAAAGGTCTACTTCAACAGAACATTTTATTCAGGACAATCAATGGATACGAGACAATGAAAAAGGGGAAAGAAAGGATGAGAAATGGAGAAAAAAGGGATATTCAAAAACAGAGCTGTAAATCCCACTTGCCCATGCAGATCTCATTTCAGATCCCAGTCAAATACAAGAGCAACCTTTCTGTCACTTTATTTCTGAATGAACCAAGAAATTTCTTTCTCATCTTGAAAGAAAAGATAGGAGGCCCTCCCGCTTAGGATGTAACTTAGCAACAGCTTATTTTTCTGCTTGCAATAAATAGATTACAATCTTAAGCAAGAAAACACATAAGGGGTGCAATATGTAAGAGAATTGGCTGCTTGCAAGTTTAATAGGTGTGAAAATGATACTCATTTAATGGATTCAAATGAATCATTCTTGAAAGTTCCCAGTTAGGGCTTATCTTAGGTCAGTTTCACTGCAGAAGATAGCAATCCCAGTGATCAACCTACTCAAGGGTATGGACCCCAATTCAAACCTCCAATACAAGGTACACTTCTAGCTTGTGGTCCGCAAGATGAGCAGGCAGGCTAAGGAAAGCTTTAAGTACTTATCACCCGCAAGCGTATTAAGGCTCTATCACACCAACTTTTGTAACTTTCACAAAGGAGAAGAAAATGGTGAATGGTTAGGAACTTCTCTCAAGTTCGCATTACGTTCATGCAAAGTCAAGATGGTTTAGAAAAGCCAGGTCCTTAGTAACATTTTCAGGACAAACACGAAGTAGAAAATGACACAGACAAGTTGTGAGTGGGTGTCTGTGCGCCGGCTGTTATCAGTTATTACCTCTTCAGGGGAAAGGAAACGTGTATAAGGATCACCCAAGCTTGCCAACATTCGTCTGATTATATCATGGGCCTTCGACCTGGTGGGAATCGTGGTGTTCAGAATATCGTCTTTTTTTCGCTGAAAGCATTCAAATTAAGGTAATGTATGTCAAACGGTCACGTATCAGGTACTCAAACAGTACCTCGAATTCAAAGCTGTTATCGCAGCAAGAACTATACTTAGTAGTCTCTAACAAAACTCGCACACTTTAGCGTAATTACTTACAAAGATATAAAATACACAATCATGTGTACGTACCAGCCATGTCTGGGGAGACCAGCGATGACGACCAGTGTCGAGAAAGCTGTCATTGACGATTTCCCAAGCTTCCTCCACGATCCCCACATTAGTCATCACTTCGGGAGCAGTCTCGACCTTCAGTGCTCGCTCGTCTTCACGGCATGACTCAGAAGGTGATTGAATTGTAGGCGACTCCAGTGCAATGGAGCTCGGCGACGATAAGACGAACCCGATGGAAAGAGCTCCCGAGAGAGCTGCAATGAGCGTTTTCTTAGCGAAATTGCTAGAATTGTTGTGGATGGGGGCGAAATTGCAGGGAATTGGAGGCTTTGGAGACTCTGATGGAGATGGTGGGAGTGCAGGTAAGGAGTTTGAGAGGGCCAAGACCCTCCTCATCTTTGGCGCTGGGTAATGGTAAGGTGGTGATGAGGCTGTGTGGGCGATTTGAATGCCGTTTTATATCCCGGCCAAACCCACCATTGTACAAAAAAAAAAAAAAACCAATTATCAGACTACAAAAAAAAAAAAACAAAATAGAAAAAAATCATGACTAATTTTATTTTTTTAGTTTGAAAAGAGAGGCTTTTGGGTGGCCATGGTCCATGTGAACTGGATTACATCCAAAGACCATTTTCTGACATATTATACCATCAATCTACCGAATAAAATAAATAAATACCATCAATCTACCACAGGGTCAAAATGTGAGCTTCAGTTAAAAATTAATCATTAGAGATAAATATTTTAATCTTAACAATGAGATATTGATACTTGATTTTTATAAATGGGATGTGATAAAAATAATATTTTATAATTTTTAATGCGAAAACAGATATAGTTTAAGAGTAAAAAATATATTTATCTTTATTTAAGATGGTACCACTTGACCTATTTAATTAAGGCTTAATTATACTTTTTTAATCTTCTTAGCAAGGCTTAATTGTTCTCAAGTTATCGTGATATTGATTTTTAACAAATTAGACTTGAGATACTGAAATCAACAAATAAGTCCTTTTTAATCATAGCTTAGAAAAAAAAAAAAATTAGTCATAAAATTGAAGAAAACTAGTTCATTCTTTAATCAGCCTAACTCATTGAATGGAAAATACTTAATTGGCATTAATGAGTCAGGTAATAACCAATAAGATAAGGACACTTGTTACGTATGTATATCCAACTAGGATGTATGTCCAACCAGGCCACATAGGAATATTTATGCCACGCCACTTGAACGATGCCACATCATCCTCTAAAAAAACATAAAAGAATAAAAACTTGAAATTAAAAGATAAACGTGCGTATAGCAATAAAAGAATAACTTTTCTCCTTCTAACGTCCCACGAGCGCGGACTTTGAGCAATCTATCCCTCAGGCCCTGAACTCAAAATGTTGTTCCTGCCGTGCATGACGTGTATAGGTTTGGAATTTGCAAAACTATACAATAGAAGGAGACTTTTTGTCTTGTTCTCATGTTTGATCTAGTACAAGGACTCCTACTTCATCCGTTCCTCGCGTTGTCCCCTGAAAGCTCAGATTCTTACATCGAAACGGAAGCCATCAAAGTACCGTACAAAGTTAAGTTTTGTTGCTTCCTAGCTTCCAACCTTTGGGAGGGAAGTTTAATTCGACTAGAAAGTGATCGTTTCTGAATATAATAAAAACATATCGAGAAGTAAAAGAAAATTGCGCTTGTTTTGACTAGATGATTAGGTTTCGCAAACTAACACCCCGACCCGACATGATTATGTTCTCTCCATTATATTCTTTGCGAAACGGTGTCGTTTCGCTAAGAGTAAATCTCTCCCCCCTCTCTACTTTGAATACCTTATGTGGACATGGAATGGTTTTTATTTTATGTCGCAACTTGCTAGTTCAGTAGTTACTCCATTTATTGTTAAAATAAAAATGGCTTGTAACCTGCCTGGCTAAGTCATCTGGGCTGGAGTTGGCTTGCAAATCCCTCGCCCCAACTGCGCCGGGTTTAAGGTCGAGGTGGTGGGAATCGAGCCCGACTAGATTTTACTAGCCTTGCACTTAAGTCACCGATTTTATTCTCAAGGGAAATCAAACATGGACCTTGCACCTTATCCACACAACCACTTATTCTCTCTAATCATCGAGGCAACCCAAAGAGAGTTCAAATTAGTATTTTTTGATTGTGTTAAGTTAATAAAACAACCAACAATTTATATTTTTCTAAAAGATATGTTTTGTGTTTAAGAAAATATAATCTAAATCTCTCTGCCTCTCATTACTTAATTTGGCGTAAATGTACTTACGATCCTTGTGATATAAGAAAGTTACAAATTAGTTACTAAGGTAAATAAAGTTACAAATTAATCTATGCGGTAAGGATTCCGTTAAAAATATGTCTTTTAGTCCATCTCTGTCTCTTTCACTAATGACAAACTACCACAACATGCTACGTGTCCAAGTAGACCTGGTAGTTCGTTAGTATCTGCTGTTAGCGAAAGAGATGGAGATAGATGAAGAGATGTGTTTCTAACAGAAAACTTTATTACAAGGATTAATTTGTAACTTTTTTATACTGTGGGTGCATTTATGTATTTTGTACATTTGAAGATTATTTGATAGAATATTGACTTTTATTGGAGCTTTTATAAAAAAATGTGGATAAGATGAACTAATACAAATTTTTCTATAATTGAATTAAGGGTGAGTACCGGAACGAATGGAATCGAAATGACCTATTCCGATTTCAGTACTTACTGGAATCAAATATTTGGTTCCGGTTCTATTCCGATAAATACAAGAACAGAATCGAAATTTTCAGAATTGGAAATTAGAATTTCCAGTTTTCTTATGTAGGCTTTTTAGCTAGATTTTTTTTGGGCCTTAAAGCATTTTGTGTCGAAAATTTTGAACAAATTATTTTGTTATACATAATAAATTAAAAATAAATAAACTGTAAAATAAATATTCATGTTAAAGGGCATCAAAAAAACTGAGCCAAAACAATGAAACTTATCTAAAAAAAAAGAAAATAAATAAGGTAAAATTATAAGGGCCATATTTTTATTAAAATAATAAAAAAGGGGACTGAAAATTCTGCTAATTTTGCCAAAATTTTTTGTTTTGGTTCCAATTCCAAAAAATATAAAAAAATGCCTTCATGTTTCAGTTCCGGCATATACCGGAACTGGAATTATGATATCATAATCGGAATTCAGAATTCTGATATGGGCCAGAATTTTTACTTGCCCTTAAATTGAATTGTATTGAAAATTGTGAAAAAAACGTGGAGATAGAATGAGTCGATTCCATTTTATATAACTGATATGAGATTGATTTTTGTATTTAATTTGTTTTCTTTAAATTTATTTTTCTTTATGCCAAATTCAATGAAAACTAGACCTAAATCAACACTGCCAAATAGCATAAAATATTTTTTATTTTATTTATGGGAAAAATACATTTTTCACTCACAAACTACGGAGACAATGATACATTGCACTCCAAACTACTATCTTTAAGATATTGCACCCTCAAATTATCAATGTTAAACACTTTGCACCCTAAACTACCCAATTTGACACATTATACCATATAACTACTAATATTAAACACTTTACACCCTCTATTTGATAATAATACCCTTGAGAAATTAATAAATTGACAACAATATCTTCAATATATGTAAAATGGGTCAAGAGAATTATCATCATTTTAGTCTAAAAATTTGATAAAGGGTGCAAAGTGTTAAAAATTGATAGTTAGAGGGTGTAATGTATCAAAATTGGTAATTTAGGGTGCAAAGTGCAAAACTTATGGTAATTCGTTGGTGAAAAATATATTTTCCCTTCATTTATTTTAAGCGAAATTATACAGTTATTAGTTTTTTTTTTTCACTCTCTCTTGTTGGTATTAATCACTTGAATTTTAAAAGCAGATCTAATTAAAAAACACAGGGAACTGGATGGCACCACCATAACAGTTCAGGAGAGAGAGAGAGAGAGAGAGATCGTTCTTCCCAAAAGAGCGAAAATAATAAAAAAGAACTTGCGCAGAGAGAGAGAGAGAAAAGGGGGATAGAGTGGGAGAGGGTAGAGGGAGGAAGGGTTTTCGGTGCAAAGCGAGAAAGAGATATTACTGAGCTTAATATCTTTCGTCTGCTCTGCTTCTTTCCGCGGCGAAACTAAACACAAGCGAGGTACGAACCCTATCGGCCTACTCAGATCTGAGTCTCCCCGACAGAGGAGAGAGGAGAGAGAGAATGAGCGGGAGAGGAGGAGGAGGAGCGGGTGGCAATGGTCAGAAGGGCAGTAATGGGATATCGACAATCCCGGCGGTGGCGAGGAAGATGGTGCAGAGCTTGAAGGAGATTGTGAATAACTGCACCGAGCTGGAGATCTATGCTGCTCTTAAAGACTGTAACATGGACCCCAACGAGGCCGTTAATCGCCTCCTTTCCCAAGGTCCCATCTTTTCAACATCTCTCCAGGGATATTTTTCCAATTTTTCTTCTTCCTTTTCTTCTTTTGTTTTTACAGGGATAGTATTATTTCTTGCTTTCGTCTATTACTGGGAAAATGACAGAAGGGGAAGGAAATGAGACTTTGAGCTTTGTGTTTTTTTATGTTCTCTAGTCGGATAACTAGAAGTTTTTACATGACCGAGCCAAACTTTTTGTTTCAGTGCGAGCCCTTAATTATTATTATTTAATTACAAATGAGTACTCTCTGTCATCGTCTCCCTCTCCGTAGTCGCAGGCGCCGAATTTAATTTTGTAGTCAAGAGTAAACTCCATTCCCCTCCTGTGTTTTTAATGATCAGTTTTCTATTATCGGTTAATACTTGCCTTAGATTTACTCTGTTCTTTCTAATTTGTTTTTGCACAGCCATTCATGATCGTTTTTTGCTCTTAGTACCTTCGCATTTGAACGCTACTAAGTTTTTCTCTTGGTATTCATTTGGTGAAGGAGAAATTAGAATTACCACCCTTTTCTTGGGGGTTTCATTATGCTGGTGAACTTTATCGGGTTTCGTTTACTAGCATCAGTTCATGTTGCTCACTAAAAATTATGTTTCAATCCAACTTTACTCAATTTGGGAGTACTCGGGTTAAAAATTGTACAAGAGGGGCATAAAATGAAGCAATCACGGAGGGGATGAAAGTAATATGTAAACTAAAGTTTGAAATCTTTCTTGAATCATGTTGATGTATTTCCAGTGAGGCTTTACATCCATAATTGATGTTGATTTGTGATGCCTTATATCATGCAATGGGATTGGGGTGGTCTTGCGGTTTAAATGCACTTGCTTGTGAATACTTTTACGTTCCTTTCCAATCATTTTGGTTTCTCATGTGATGTTCATAATTGTGTAGATCCCTTCCATGAGGTGAAAAGCAAACGAGAAAAGAAAAAAGAGGTGCGTTTGTGGGATCTTACTTTTTGAACTCTGTACGGTCCTTATGTTGCGCCCCTAATTTGAGATACTGATCTCTTTGTTCACAATGATGTTTACGCTTGTGTTGCTTGAGCTTTTAACTTTTGACTGAAGTGATTCCCAATGTGCTGAACTTTTCATGCACTGATTGGGCGCTTTCTTTGTCTGTTTAAGGCACTTCTATTCTTCTGCATGGTTCTTGTTATCTTTGCTTGCTAATCTCACCTTCATTGCTTCAGAATAAAGACACAGTGGATTCCAGGTCTCGTGGTGCTAGTAACGCTTCAAATCGTGGGAGTAGGGGTGGCACAGATCGCCATGTTGGACGTGGTGGCTCAAACCAGTTTAGCTCTACTGGTATGTGTATGTCACAAAGGAACTTCTTGTATTTAGTTTATTGGAAATTGCTTTGATACCTTGTCAAATATTCTCTTACTTGTTGTAGCCTTTTTTTCTTTTTGTGCTGTCAGATTCTGGTAGTTTATATGGTAAGCCTGCCTACAAGAAGGAAAATGGAACACATTCTTATGCAGGCTCTTCATCTTCAGCATCCAGCATAGCAGCAAATAACACGAGTCGACGACCTCCATACAGGTTCTTCCTGTTACAGCTCTGAGTTGATTTGTCTCTATTTTCCTTGAGTTCAACTAGGTATGCTACAATAACAGTCATAAGTCTTGTAGAAAGCAGCATAACCCCTTGTCGACATACTTTCGTAGTGACAATCTGTTAGGAAAAATATTGCTGAACCTAATGCCTTGAGTACCCATGGGCAAATTGAAACCCAGCACAATCTCTCTCATAAAATTCATGACCAAGGATTTCGGTATAGTCCCTTGTAATGTCTTCACTTTTTCTAATAAGATTTTGGTACACTGAAAGATAAAGAAGAGGGGTAAATAGGAAGAAATTTAATACAACTAGTACAACCAACTAGTCATCAGAACCAGTCCCGCAATCTTACCCTCTTACAAAGTCCTATTGTACTTCTCTTTATCTTGCACGGGAGTGGTTTTGGGATAGCTGCTACTGGACTGGAACTCACTTCTCTTGTTGGTCTCCATGCTCATTAGTATTAAGCCTGTTCTAAATTATTCATTCCCTTGAATACTTCAAGTTGAAGCCGAAAATCTTTATAAAGTGTCATGTTCAGTGTCCATTGAAATTTGTACAACAGATCTGGGGAGCTACTTCCTCCTCTCCCCTCATTTGGCAAAGCCCTCTCTTGGAGATTTTCCCTGCCTCATTAAAATCACCTCACTTCCTTACTTTAACCCAATCATCATACATTGTGCCCATATCAATTTGTGCTTTATTCAAATGCTTGTTTCAAGGTTTGTGGTGGCAATCTATTTCCATGTGTACTATTTCGATTCCTGAGATTATTACGAGTCAGCTGGATTCTGAGTCTACCACTGGAATCCCTGGATATACTCCAAAACATTCATTATTGACCTTCTCATAGATGCAAACTCACATGCTTCATTTTCTTCCTTCTATTTATCTTTATTTTTTCCTTCATATCTTTGTCGTTTATAGTTCTCTTGTTTTTTGGGTGGATCTAGTGCATTTAATGTCTAAAAAAAGGATAGCAGCCTTGTAGTTGTCCATTAATCTTGTGATGACCAGCTTATAAGGATCGACCCTGTGAACTGGTTTAGCTTTCACCCAGAGCATGTCTTGTGGTTATAGCAGGCAAATGGCCTATGGGATCTATGTTCCTAGTTTTAGTGGGAAATTGGTTGCCTTCCTTTGCGCATCCTAGCAGCTTTAGTTTTGTTACCTTCCGTCGTGGATCTCCTTTCATTAGTTGGCAAGGTGGCAGGTCATAATGGTCGAGAGCCTGTGAAAGGAAAGACATTACTTACCAATTTAAGTTTCCAACTCTTTGTAGAACTTGAATTTACTGTGGACTTGCCCCTTCTGAGGGTTTAGATTGCTAGTGATAATATCTATTCACAATAATTGTCTTAGGTGTTTTGAATTTCGTTGCAGTGATTATGTGGCCATGGAGAATAAAATGTCATTAGCTGGCACCAGTGATGGCCTATCTTCAGCGACTCAGCCTTCTGGATTTCAATCTTCCTGGTTGGGGGTCCCAGGTCATGTGTCAATGGCTGACATTGTAAAGATGGGTAGGCCACATGGCAAGGCTTCCACTGTGTCGAACTCCCATATCCACAGTAATGTTTTGGCAACTTCAGATCATTCTTCCAAGGTGGTGGACATACATGGTGAGCCAGGAATTGCCGTAAACCAGCATCTTTCTGCCAATGATGATTGGCCTGCAATCGAGCAGCCACCAGTTGCTACTCTGTCGTCTGTTGTAGAGGCACCTTCAGACTCTGACCCATATGCAGATCCATCTATTTCACCCATGGATAGAGGTAATCAGCATACAAAGTTCCAGTTAGATGAGATCGAGGTAGCAGAAGATTTGCCTGGGGAGATGCTTAATGCAAACCATGTTGGACCTGCTTCTGTGTCCAGTAGAAGTATGCAGGAGGACAATTCTGGAGGTGCATCTGTCTTTGATAATAGCTCATATATGGACATGAACTCCTACCAGCCTCACAAGCATGCTTTGGAGCATAGTGAAGGTGACAACCATGATATCAGTATTGCTTTTCCTTATCACTTTCCATTTATATATATCTTCCTTCGAGATTTGTTTGCAGCATTTTGACTGACACGGTGATATCAAGTTGAATAATGATTTTGGTGATTACTCTAATTCATAAAAAAATATCGAACTTGTTTGGGGATCCTCACTCATAAATATGAATTCAAAATACCTACATACCAGAATCATCTAATTTTTTTTTTATTGGACTAATGTTGGAGGTCTGTTATTTGGGTACACTCAATTGTAAAATTTCCTTGTAATTGTTCTGGATCAATGACTGGAAGGCTAGCTGGTTTTCTTCTTATAATTGAATGATCCTGAATGCTCATTGCGTTTTGAAGAAAGTGAGGGCAGCTTACATCTTCTGCTTCATATTTATTGATCAGCTGAAGATGATATTTCATCAGTGGCTGCAAACTTGGAGCAGCTAAATTTACAGAAGGATGATCAGGAAGCAGTGCCTGCAGAAGATAACCCTACTGTAATAATTCCAAATCACCTGCAACTCCATACTCCAGACTGCTTAAAACTGAGCTTTGGGAGTTTTGGATCTGGCAACACTGCTGCTTTTACTGTGTCTGGGTCATTTGCATCTAGGCCTCTGAAGAGTGAGTTGGAGGAGACTTCTACAGCTGCAGATGTTTCACCAATGGGGCATTCAGACTCTAGGTATGCGCTTCATACTATAATATCGGCTTTTCAACTTGGTTGTTTATATCTGTCTTAACAGAATGTTTCTTGCAGAAAACCTGAATATTATGGGGATGAGCATCTTGGGAGCACCTCAGATGGAAATTTAGTTCATAGAACTGTTGGGAGCTCTGCGAATTATGATTCTCCTTCAGTTTCACAACCAGAGGTGTTGAAACAGGAAACCCCAGAAGTTGCTCAGGGGAATCAATATAGTTTTCCTCCATCTGCACCTGATTTTACTTATGAAAGTGCCCAACAATTCAGTGCTGCATTTACTCATCCGCAGACTAGCTCACAGACGCAGAATCATGCTTCTTTCTCAAGTGTGATGGTAACAGGATTAAAGACTCAGTTTTATCTTGAATATGGAATGTTAATAGGTTCTAGATTGATCATTTTATATAAACTTAGTTGTTGGCTTCCTAAATCCTTTTATCTTTGAATCACTTGAGTTGATGTTGAAGGAACATCATTTGTAATCCTATGATATATAGAGAGAACTCTTAATCCCAAGGTCCTTTTTGGTTGACTGAATGATAAGATATCAATGCAAGACTCAAAATGAGCATTCCATGAACAATGATTTGGCATAGACAATTTATACACGTGCTCTATGACTCCTATATGAGGAAAAAAATAGTTACTTTGTAATGGGTTGGCCAGCTGCCAAAGACATCCTAGACTCATCCTTCTACAGTACTTGAAAGCACAATGAGTGATAGAACTCTATACGTAAGTAATTTTCCTGTATCATTTTGGGCATGTGCGGCTTATGTCCAAACTGATATAGAATACACACATATATTTAGGGCATGGGACTTGATATGGAATATTAAAGGTAATCTCTATACCAAAAATAATGAGAAGTGCGGAAGAAGCCATGCAATGAAGCCTAGTTATTCTCATTATCTTCTTATATAGTTGTTCAGTGATAATCTTGCTATTCATGCTCCTGCTGGGCCTTCTGTTGTTGCCTTGTTGTATGTGTTAATCTTAGGTGGTCTAGAACCATGGCAATTAATGTTTTAGCTCACTCGGCCTATTTTTTCAGCAGCAGGCATACACAAATTCGTTGCCTAGCACTTTGTTGGCTTCAACAGTACAGACTGCAAGGGAGGATCTTCCATACTCGCCATTCCCTGCGACACAATCAATGCCCCCAAAATACAGCAATGTAGCTTCTTCTATCAGTGGTCCCACCATTTCCATGCCAGAGGTGCCCTTCTGCTCTAGCTTATTGTAATACTTAATTTTTTGAAGTTGGGCTGCATTGTTCAGAGTTGAAGCTTTGCAGCAAAAACAAAAGAAAAATATGTGAAATCTGTTGATATTTGGGGAAGAGGACAACAACATACATAACAAAAGGCTAGAACATCCTTGTTTGTCAAGCTGCAAGTAAGAAGTTAATGAATACAAATCTTAACCTAATCCGTGGAGTGGCTACGGTTTATGTTGCCATCTAGAAAATTTCGGTTTGGTATTATGTGAAGGATACGTCTTTGTCTGAAAGAATAGACTGATGTCCTTTTTTGTTTTGTTTTGTTATTTTCCAAATTTTCTTCAGCTTTGATGTTGGGTTATACAAAAACTGAATGGCCTTTAGATGTACTGGCCTTTAGTTGGTGCATCGTATGTCTTTTCTGCACATTGTTGAACAGTCTCAGACAAATTTCCTCCACACTCCTTTAAATGGGTTGGTTGGCTTCCCAATGAAGCATTGGTTCTTACTCCCCATTTTCTCTTCCAAATATTTCCTCTTCTGTGTCAATCTTTCCCTTGGACCAAGCGGTTTATCTTTCAGCCTTCTAGACATTGGTGCATTTGATTTGGCTTTAATTTGTTAGATAGTTTTAAGTCATGCAAGGGTTTTATTTATTTTTTCCCCTTTGTTCATATTCCCTCATTTAATGGAGGGCATTCCCTTCAACCTCTACATTTTCGTGAATAATCAATCCAGATAACAAATTTGATCAGCTTTTCTTTTTGCCTTCATATGCTACCTCTGCTTTTTGCTGATAATTCTCACCTACATTATTATAGGTGCATTTTGTGTTACCCTTGTTTTTTGTTTTGTTTTGTTTTACTTGTTTTTCCCTGAATCGTCTTACCATATTTCTTACTGCAAATTTAAACTGCCCATCAGCTATTTCTATTTACACTATTTCACAAACCCCAGTAAAACTCAGTCTCCTGCCAAATATAAAAAAATCTCATCAACTCACTCTATTGACAATTTTTTACAAACCCCATTAAAACTCAATTATACAAAATTTCATCAACTCATCCTATCTACAATTTTCCCTTACTCCAATAAAACTCAACCTTCTACCAAACAATCTTCAAATTTTCATTCAAAAACCTCCGTAAAAGCCAAGCTCCAAAATTTTTCTCCTGAAAGTTTGAAATATGAAAATTTTTGACATGCCAAACTTCGCCTCAATGTGTATAGAATTTAAATGATAATCTAAAGTGAAAATTTGGAAATGATGCTGGTTCGAGTTTTCAGGATAAAAAAGTCTCTTGTGCAATATTCGTCTCAACTATCTGCCATATGTTCTCTGCATTTTTTTGTGAAGTGCAGTGTTGCGGGTCTAACCATAGATGGCGGTTGGTTTTGTTCTTTTAACTCAATCCAGATAAGAGTTGTACTCTTGCTCTGATTCAAAGTTCTTACACTAAGATGAAGTCAATAATTAAATCTCTAAAGTTGTATTTAAACCTTCAGCACCAACAATGTAGAACCACTTCAGCCCTTTCTCTTCCTGATTCAGTGGGAGAGGGATAGTACTGGTTGTCAGCTTTCTTGTTTTAGGTCCATTGCTTATGCAACACAGAACATAAGGCATAGAACCTTTTACAAGAAATCAAACCCCTCAAATTGTTTTTGATTTTCGGTTAGTAAGAATAAGTTTCGTGATAGTATCCTCAGAAAGTGATCTGAAACTGGTTTTATGTCAATCCTGTTGAAAAAATGCTCCATTAATTTCTCAATGGAAGAAGTCTTTTTTCCAATAACAGTAACTGTGAGGATTGTTACTTTGCTGAGTTAACGTGTTTCATGAAGTTAATGTTTGCCCAATAATGTGCGTTTAAGAGGGCCAATAATCGTAGACAAGTAATGACACTCGTATTAGGAAGACAATATAGTCTGATAACCTCGGGCAGTGTTGCAGATGTATGTCTTCTGACCATTATCTTTTGTTTCCAGGCTTTGGGAGCAGGTAGTATCTCTACCCCTCAGCCTAATCCACAGACCCTGCCTGGTGCCAGTGTCGCCACCGGACCTGCTCTTCCACAACATCTTGCTGTGCATCCTTATTCCCAACCTTCTCTTCCTTTAGGGCATTTTGCCAACATGATTGGCTACCCATTCTTGCCTCAGAGCTACACATATATGCCCTCAGCTTTCCAGCAAGCATTTGCTGGCAACAGCAATTACCATCAGTCTCTGGCGGCAGTGCTACCACAGTATAAAAACAGTGTTTCTGTCAGCAGTTTGCCTCAATCTGCTGCTATTGCATCTGGATATGCGTTTGGAAGTTCAACCAGCATTCCGGGAGGGAATTTTCCTCTGAATCAACCCTCTGCACCTACAGGCACTACTGTTGGCTATGACGATGTTATAAGTTCTCAGTACAAGGACAGTAATCATTTGATCTCGCTTCAGCAGCAGGTAATTTCTTTTACTGGCCTCTGAAATATTAGTGTAAGAGATGCTTGCCTGCGGTTCTTTAACCAACAAGTTGGATATATTTGTGAAAATGATATTTTCATCAAAATGATTGTAAAATACCTTAAATTGAGTACGACACAAAGGGTCAGCTTGCTGTCATGAAATACCACGGAATTCTGTTTTGCAATGATTTTCAGTTATTTTCTTTCTTTATGTTTCGTCTTCTGAATCTCACGTGACCTTTTAACCTTCTCTGGCTATCAGAATGACAATTCAGCTATGTGGGTTCATGGGCCGGGGTCACGTACAGTTTCTGCACTTCCAAGCACATACTACGGCTTCCAGGGCCAGAATCAGCAGCCTAGTGGGTATCGACAAGGTCAGCAGCCATCACAGCATTTTGGTGCTCTTGGGTACCCAAATTTCTATCATTCCCAAACGGGGTTATCAATGGAACATCAGCAACAGAACCAGAGGGATGCAGCCCTTGGTGGCTCGCAAGGTCAAGCTTCTAAGCAGTCTCAGCAGATATGGCAAAACAGTTACTAATCTCAATGACCTCCTGGTTTTTCAGGGTCTTGTAATGAGTGTGAAAGTGGCCAATCATAGGCATTCTGCGGTCAAATAATCTTAATGTTCCATTAGTTTGTCGAAAAGGGACCTTGACTGGCTACTGCCCTGTGCCTCTGAGGTTGTATTCCAAGTATTTATGTCTGGTTATGTTTAACGTAGGGAGACGCGTGCTAATTTGAGTTAGTGGACTAAATCGATTCTCTTTCACTGCTTTTCTTGTTCTGTTTGTCATCTTCTATTGGAAAGTGGCTTTTCGGTCGGATGCCAGTCACGGCTGCACGGCATATGATTCATGAGCCAAATTGTATCTTTGCCGACTACGATTTGCCCAAACCATCTTCGAGTTGAAGATAGTTTTTTATCCTTTTTTTATATTATCAGGCGCAATTAATTTCTTGGTTCCATGTTCACAACCTAAGACCTAATGCCCTACCTCTTCAAATAAGGTCTTCTAGTAACTTACATTTCTCGTGGGTGTAGGATTTGTAGTCACCATAAAATTTTATTCCATAAGACGGATTCTCTAATATTTTCAAGGAATTTCACCTCTTCACTAACTATTTATTTCAAATAATTTGTATATTTTGTTAAAATTGAAAATTAATACTTTGGCACTTCAAACGACGATTTTACCCTAATAAAATTATCACTCTAATAGATTTATGGGGATAAAATTATCATTTTACAAGTTAAAAAATTAATTTTCAGAAAATATTTTTTATAGTTAATACATGTAATATGATAATAATAATAATAATTTTAGATGCAAAATATCATAATTTTTGAGAGTTATTTTTTAAGCAAATTTACATTGGATAGCAATATATACAGCCAAAAAAAAGGACGACGTCCACAGACACAGGAACTAAGTGCCGTAACAACCTTTATCAGCATATTAGCCTGATGTCGGACATCTTACGTGCACTCGTGCAAGGGTGGATTATAGGGGGCGGGCGGGGCCACCGCCCCCTCCCCCAAAATTCCAAAAAAATTCAGCATGCACCCTCAAAATAAATAAAAATTTCACCAAAATTACGTTTTTACTCCCTAAATTTCAAAAAATCCGAACACCCATCCAAAAAACTGGAAACTTTTTCATAAAAAAATTATATTTTTGTCCCTTTTAAACTTAAAAAAATCCCAACAAAATTAATGTCGGGCAATCTTTAGGAAATTGGCTTAATTTCTAACAAATATTTTTACACTTAAATGAGATAATAAGCAAGAATTTTATCTTCCTCTTCAAATTAAAAATTTGTGACTTGGAGATCTTCAAACATTCTAAATCACGACCGAATGGCAATGTAAATTGTTTTATATATTTTTTAAAGTTTTTGAAAGGTAAAAATTATACAATTAAACACAAAATTCTTACGAATGATAAGCTACTCAATAACTTTATCTTATTTTTATCTCTTCAATCTCTCATTACTTACTATAATTATTTTTTATCCTTAAAATTGCCATTAAACAATTTCAAGGAAAATGTTTTAATCAAAATTATCTTCCAGTATAAAAAACATCTAGCTAGAATCATCATTTTAACGAAAAAATATTAAGTGTGTAATTCAAGAAAGAAAGAATATTATACACTATTATATGATTTATGGTATTTTTATTACTAGTGATTAGGCCAATAAATATATTCAAGTTGGTTAAAATTTTATTTATATTCATAATATTGCCCAATAAATTTCCGACACTGACACTGACACTGACACTGACACTGTCACTGCCACTGCCACTGCTTACGTGTCTCTCCGGAACACGCTGGATGCTCCTCCCGCCATTTACTGCTCTGTCCCCTCTGTGCCTCGCCCCAGCGTAACATCTACTGATCCACTCACACACACACCATCTCTCTCTCTCTCTCTCTCTCTGTGTGAAAGCCATTCGCTTTCTCCTGCACCCAGACACCTTCGTCACTCTGGTAATCTCTTTTCCTGCTATTCGCACATAGGCTAACTATCTCGTGTTCATCCCAATAAAAGACACTTGACACTGAGATTGATACTTCACTTGTCACTTGCTTACGTGTTCTTTGCATTTACTACTCTGAAACATCTACTGATCCACTCACACACACACTCTCTCTCTCTCTCTCTCTCTGTGGAAAGCCATTCGCTTTCTCCTGCACCCAGACCTTCGTCATCTGGTAATCTCTTTTCCTGATTCGCACATAGGCTAACTATCTCGTGTTCATCCCAGAGCTTCCTAGTTATCTTTTTCTTTTCTTTTTTCCATTTAGAATTATTATTTCGTTGTTCGCTAATTCTCATTGCAGCCGTTGTTTTTCCTTTAGGACGCTTTCTCTCAGGTTCGAAGGCTGATTACGCCTTTCTCCTGTTTGTTATGCCACATTGAGTGCTGAGGTTATCATCCTTGGTTGGCTGCTTTTGTTTTCTCAGATATTGAGAGGTATTGGCTTGGATGATTTGCATACTTAAGTCTCTCTAATCTGTCTGCAGATATTGATATGTATCAACTTTAATCATTTGTTGCGCTTTAATAATAATTGTTGGCGGATAAACTTGTGATGAGAATAAATGTGTCAAAGGAGACGAAGAGAAAATTGAGAACTTGACCTAATACAATTGCGGCTAGAATTACGGAAATGGTTCAAAATTGTGTACCAAGTATGCGTAATTAAGGGCCTTGCTTCTATTCTATGTCTCCCTTTAAGATTTTCAGTCCTGGGAGTTATGTTTCTAGTCGAGTCTATTTTATGTAAATTAAATGGTGGTCGTGTCAATAAGCAGCCCTGAGGGAGCGAAAGGCTTTTTATTTTTGTTCAAATGGCAAAGTATCTTTCATTTGTTCAACTTTTGTTTCCCACAAGAGCTTTGTAACATTAAATTGGGATGGCGTTCTTCCTCCTGACCTTTGAAACTTGCACAACCTACAATACCAAATTTACCTTCTCTACATGTCAACATGGGCCTCTTCAAAAGCTAGCCTCAGTTGAGCTGCTTCAAAAATAGACGCCTTTTGATGCAGGGGGAGCTGAGTCAGACGACGCTGAGCTGTCAGATTCCACATTGATGGCGCTGAATTACCTTGAGCGGGTAGATCAGCGCAAGGATGGCAAGAAAATCGTAATCTAACCTAATTGGGGCAGTTTTCGTGCACGTGTCGGTTTTTTGGTCATAACTTTGGCTACGAGTATCCGATTTGTGCCCATGACCCCAATTCGGAAAGCTCTTTTCGGCGCGCACGTTGTGGGCACCCAACTACGCTTCGGTGCGCCTCGTTTCGAGCCCTAAATGCTGTTTTCCCTCTCAAAAACCTATTTTTGGTTATGATTTTCTTTCCTTTACGTTTAGGAATTATTTTTGAACCCGATTTGGCCAGTTTTGGCAGTCTATTTAATTTTGGTAACATCCCATTAGGGATGGGATTTTAGCTATTTTAGCCCGGCTTGTGTGTTGTTTTGGGAGATGATTGAATAATTTGAATTTGAGAATTCTCTCGGAGATTTTGGGAAGAATTCGGTGTCTTTCCTTGCAACATACCGATTGCCCTAGCCTACAGAATAATTGGGGGACCTTTGATTCTTACATAATGTATCGAGCAGATGAAGAAACTATTTATATATTCTCTCTTCAGACGAATTATCTGAGCTGGTTCATTTTATATATCTGCGTAGATGGAACACAAAAAGAGTAACATAGGTGACAACATTTCTACTTGATGGGTTGAATTACCTTGAGCGGGTAGATCAGCGCAAGGATGGCAAGAAAATCGTAATCTAACCTAATTGGGGTAGTTTTCGTGCACGTGTCGGTTTTTTTGTCATAACTTTGGCTACGAGTATCCGATTCACTCCCATGACCCCAATTTGGAAAGCTCTTTTCGGCGCGCACGTCGTGGTCACCTAGCTACGCTTTGGTGCGCCTCAGTTTCGAGCCCTAAAAATGCTGTTTTCCCTCTCAAAAACCTATTTTTGGTTGGTTTTCTTTCCTTTATCGTTTTGGGAATTATTTTTGAACCAATTTGGCCAGATTTTGGCAGTCTATTTTTTTGGTAAGCATCTCATTAGGGATGTGGCAGATTTTAGCTATTTTGGGAGCCCGGCTTGTGGTGCCATGTGCTTGCAGGTCACCCCTCTGTTCAGGCATGGCTTAGCAATGCTCAGCTGTTACATCCTGCTGTAAGTTTAGCCCTAAGAGATGAAAGTCGCCTAATTAGCGAGAGGATGAAACACCTTCTGTATGAGGTAGTTTTCTTTTTTAAGTGTCTTAAATTTCCAATTCTAATTGTATAATTAATTTCAAGAACCATGCAGCATGAATTAATAGTAGCATGTAGGACATGATCAGTGATCTGAAGCCCATCATTTTCAGTGACATGATCAGTGAATTTTCTATCTTGGTCTGAACCGGGGATTTTTATTTTGCAATCTAAGATTCTTTATGTTCTAGGTAAAGTTCTAGATATGAGGCTTCATGATGGAACCCTGTAGAGCAACACCCTATAGTTTACAGATTTCTCCTTGTTGTTACCTTGCTCTTTAATTTTTGACAAGTTTTCATTTATTTTCTTTTTGGTTGTATGTTTCACACAAAACCAAGGGGTCTTGAGCCCAATATTTCAATCTGCATCCAATTCCTACAAGGAAGGAAATGTTGTTTGAACTAGAGCTAGTCACTTTAGTAAGTATATGCTTGCTACATTAGTTTTCCATCCTTCCTCTTATCCCTTAGTACCAAATGGAGTGGAAAGGAAAATCAATGAAAAGGGAGTGGTATGAGAGCTAAACATTTGACCATTATTAGGTAGAGCTAGCCTTATAATGACTCTAGGAGTTTCAAAAGAACTTTGATTAGTTATTTTGGAGATTGTTATACCTGAAGTCCCTCAACGGAGGGGTAAAGGAGAAAGATGAAAAATAAGTGGTTTAATATTCAAGTCCCACATTGGATCCTTCTTAGGTAGAACTGATCTTATAATGATTCAAAGGAATTTCAAAAGAAAACTAGATTAGTCATTTTGGAGTTAATGCCTAGATGTGGCTCACACTTCCTTGGGGTGTTACAATTGTATTGGGTGAATTTGATAACAACAATGCTTAGGGGCATAAGGGAGAATAAATGGATTTATAAGCCCTGATACTCCTTAAATATCTCCCTTCAAGAGCCTGTCCAATCATTAAAATAGTGAGGTATCCTATCATGTTGGCCTTATGATATACTTTCCTCTTCTGAGTCGCTAATTTATACGTGTATCACAGACACAGACGGCAATCAGTTCTCTTCCCTTTAGCAGTCTAAGAAAAATGTGTGATTTTTCTTCTACTGAGTTAGAATTTTATAAATTGGGTCCTTGACTATCAAGTTAATTGCTCAAATCACCGATGATGAGATCTGATACTGTTACAATGATGAAGGAAGGAGGGAGAGCATACAAATCACAGCTTGTGTTCTATGTGCTTATATATGTGGGTCTGGCTCGTGTTGTATGTTTGAATAGTATTTACACATTGAGGGCATTAAAAAGATGTCCTTATGTATTTAGTACTTTAGACTATTCATAAATCTTCTCCAATATAACCCACAATGACAAGAATGAGACAGATGATGTGATGTGATGCTGGACGTGGGTTGGCATGGTGCTATAAGTGCTTTTATTCTGCTGTGATATAGCCTGCCACCTCTTGCTGAACATCACATATAAGGACATGGACCTCACTTTCACAACTCGACATTTTGTTTGAATTGCTTATAGAAGGGTCTGAAAAAAATGAAGCATGCAAATGTAACATTTTGTAGTTTGACTTAACACAAAAATATCTGGAAAAAAGTTGTTGGGGTACTACTTACACCAGAGTCCTTGATAAAGGATCATTTTGATTGTTTGTGGGTTTTACAATTCTCTGTCATGTTAATGGTTCTAAACATAGCTATAAGATCAACATATGTACCTTCGCCTCTTTATCAGTTATTTTTTTGAGTGTTTCATAGTTGGAATGAAGTGAATAAACTTGAAGATTATAGTGTTTGAAAAGTCAACGAATGCCCTTTTTTATGGACTCTTATGGTTTAGGATTCTTTGGCATGCTTTTTACTATTATTCAGGTCCCAGTTAGGGTTGCTGGAGGGCTGTTATTTGAACTCTTGGGACAATCAGTTGGTGATCCTTTTGTTGATGAGGATGACATCCCCATTGTACTTCGGTCTTGGCAAGCACAAAATTTCCTAATAACGGCATTGCACATTAAAGGAAATGTTTCCAGAGTAAATGTATTGGGTATCACAGAAGTTCAGGTTGGTCATGCTTAGAAACAGATCTTTTCTCTCAAGCCTTATGGTATGACAGAGGGGATGGATTTCTCCTGGAGGCCTCAAGGCTAATATTTTATCACTAACAGTTTCTACTACTTCTCCACAAGATCCCCAATTGACATATCACCTCAAACTGATTTTTTCCATTTGGCCTTTCTTATTGAAATTTGATGATCATCCATGATAAAAAAAAAAAAGGCACATTACGTAACTTTTTATTACATTTCACTCTCTTAGAGTTTGTGCTGTGCTTCTGGATAGGAGCTTCTTTCTACTGGAGGTTATAATGTACCAAGAACAGTGCATGAAGTCATTGCACATCTAGTTTGCCGCCTTTCTCGATGGGATGATAGGTATGACTTCACAAATAACTGATATATAGGAAAGCTGCAGAAGCCTGTGTATTTCGACCATGATGCATGGACATTGATATAGATCTTTCTATGTAACATTTTAGTGCTTCGACATATTGTGATGGTGTGTGAAATGTCTGAATTTTGTTCCCCTTTATTTTCTAGCTATACAGTCGCACACATCTCACATGACATGAGTGAGTGACGTCTGACAAAAGTAATCAACATTTTGAATTATAGTTTCATCTAAGGCTGCTGTCTGTTGATTATTAAGAAGTACTTAATGCTTCCAGAATGAAGCCAAATTGTTTATATTACCCTAGGTTTTGCTGGCCATCTTGTTTTCACCTATCATCTTATTTAAAAGATTTGTTTTTTTCCCTTGGCTTGGAACTGCTATGGTAACGATACAACTCAAAACACAATAACTGACGCTAATGGCTGCAGGTTGTCATGGATCCATAACCATTACATTCTTCTCATTGACCCCTTATTTAGTATTTCAATTTTTCCTTGCCTTATTGAACAGCCAAAAAAAAAAAAAAAAAAAAACAAACCCCCAGTATACTCTACAAAGAAAAACAAATTAGGGCAAAATATCTTGTACGAAAGGAAATACATGCCATCTGTCTCTTGACAATTGGCCAGTCCTGCATCTCTCAAACAACTTGATTATTACATCGATGTTCATCTTCTTTTCTGTTCTCAGATAGGACGTTTGTGACACGTCTTCATGGATGATGACATGCTACTTAAAATGTCATTAGAAGCAATCATTTTATAAAACTTGTGCGATTGTATTTCCATAAACCAAAAGCACTCTCTCTCTCTCTCTCTCCTCTTGCATCCATAATCTAACTTATGCACTCATCCCTGTCTGTTGCTATTGTTTTCTATACATGCACTCATGTACATGCACACCTGTGTCACTATTAGTTTCTCACGTAGGCTCTACACATCAAATGAGTTTTCATTTGTTGTGGCTTTAAGTATCACTATTTGGCGCATTGAATTATTTCATGATTGAAGGTTTCATGAATAGGTTTTGTTACCTCATTATTTTCAAAACAAACCTTTGCACACTGATGAAATACTACAATGCTGACAAATAATTTTGCCCTATTAACAGGAGAAACCATGAAGATATGCATCTCTTTAGTGTAATTCTCAACCAAGAAATCAGAAAGTTATCAAGACAGGTATGTTACTTCTCCTTGAAAGAGTGCAGACGCAGAGACTTATCCACGAGATGCCAGCTGGGATATTATATTTAGGGAATTTTGATAAGTGCTTACTGCTCCGCAATTTTTTGAACTGGCTCTCTCACTTTTTTCCTACTTGTTTCCTTGCTATGACACTTAATGTATTCTTGCTTGGATGAATAAGAAGGTTTGGTATTGAAAAATACATAGCAATGAGAACTGAAGTGTCTCATAACACAATATAAGTCAAATTAACACAGCAGGAAATGGAAATAAGACACAAAAACCAGAGGGTTACTGAACCAATCTCCCAAACTAACTGCAAAATAGGAATTTGATCTCCTAGCTAATTGAAAGAAGGATTCAATGGCATTTGAAAATGTCAGCAGACCACGATGTAGAGGAATCTGCCAAGCAAGCTTAGGAGAATCTCGGAGAAGTTATGGTAAGAGTACGTGACAGCATCTCTAATACGTGAATTTCTAATGATAGCTGCGTTCCACATGCTAGATCCTCCACTATTCTATTTTGCATGGCCTTGTGGACCTTTTCTCCATAAGACTAGGAATCAAACATCTTACTAGATGAGTTAAATAAAGTTCTCTCTTTTTGGGTTTCTACCATGGATCCTTGAACACTTTCCAACTACATATGACACAGACATGCAGCCCAAGCAACTTCAAGTAGGATCACTTTTAAGTTCTTTATCTTTCCAGCAGTAGAACTTGGCTAAGAACTCATCCCAGTATTGCATCCCAGCTGCTACAGAGTTTATATTTGACGAAACAAAATTCAAAATTCTATTGTATAGTCTCTGACTGAAGCTACCGAGAAAACAAAAAAGTAGAAGAATAAGAAGACATTTTCAGGAGCTGCTCTACGGGCTAAAGAGATCAATAACTCAGATAATCTTGTGAATTCTAGACTGGGTAGTGGACTATATACTTCCATGAGCCGTGGGTAGTGAAATATATGCTTCTACGAGCCCTTGTGAGTTTTGGTCATATGTATGAATCATCAATCCAATTAGTGACAAGAAATCCAAGCTGATTGTCAAAGGCCCAGGGATCATGAAAGATGGGATGGGATGAGAATGAAGCTACCATTCCGAAAATAGTCTTCTGAATGTAGAGAGAGAGAGAGAGATTGTGTGTAGTGAACAGTTTTTCTGCTATCCAGAATGGCTATTTGTCATTTTTGGCTTGCTTTAGCTCATCTTTATAGAGAATCTTTGGTGGAGCTTGGTTTTTACACTCATGTAAAAAATTATATGTATTTAACACTGTAGTATTCCTTTCATGGTCGTCATTTGTATTGTTACTGCCTCTATGCCATATCTCAATTGTTCAAATTGGGAAAAGCTTACTTTATGCCATGTCTCGATATTTCTCCAACCTCCCATCTCCATTCCTAGTTCAAGTGGTACAACTTTTTATTCATAATTTTAACATGTTTTTTTAACTCGGCCCTATATATTTTTTCTTCCCAATTTACTTTTTGTTTGGCAGTCTTGTGAGTTCGGCCTACAACTGATGTTTGCTCATATAAGAAGGAAATCTATAATTATGCAATTCCTAATTGCAGGTGATCAGGGTAAAGTGGTCACTTCATGCAAGAGAAGAGATTTTGTTTGAGCTTCTCCAGCATTTGAGGGGAAATGTAGCAAGAGGCCTATTAGAGGGAATAAGAAAAAGTACAAGAGAAATGATTGAAGAGCAAGAAGCTGTCCGTGGCCGCCTGTTTACCATTCAAGATGTGATGCAAAGTACTGTTCGTGCATGGTTGCAGGTTTGTGCACACGAACAAAACCAAAATTTAGACCGACAGTTATAGAACTTATCATCCCATTTCTCTCTTCCCATATTGACGGATCTTATCTTTGGAAAATACGAAATTCAGGATAAAAGCCTTCAAGTAACCCACAATCTTGCTGTTTTTGGAGGCTGCGGTCTTGTTCTTTCTATCATCACGGGGCTGTTTGGGATCAATGTTGATGGAATTCCGGGATCAGAGAATACACCTTATGCATTTGGGTTATTTGCAGCCATACTGTTTCTTTTAGGAGTTCTGCTAATTGCAGTTGGACTCCTTTATCTTGGGTTGAAGAGGCCTGTTACTGAGGAGCAGGTTGAAGTTAGGATGTTGGAGCTGGACGAGCTAGTGAAGATGTTTCAGCATGAGGCAGAGAGTCATGCCCAAGTTCGTAAGAGTTTTTCCCGGCACAACTTGCCTCCAACTGCTGGCGACACATTTCCAGACAATGAAAATTATCTTCTCATGCCATGATCTTCTACTTGTTTAATACACCACTTGAAGATTAGTGACCGGTCTCCGGTCGCAAACGCAGGAGTAAGCAAAGGAAAATTAGGTACTGATCTGGCTGATTTCGAGTTCCAGTGAAAGCAATTTTCGCCAATTAGACCGACTTGGAAAAGAGAGTAGAGGACCATGGAGAACATTGATGTTATGGTGCCTCAAATTTAAGCATGTATTATATCTAATCCAACCACAACTAAGAGGAATGGAAAAATGACTGACAATTAACTTCCCAGTTTAGCTGTAATTTGTCGCAGACAATGCTGACATAGATCATAGTACCTGTTTCTGTGACTATGCTACCAAATTCACATATTTTCTCAAAAAAGAAAGAACATTGGGCAATTTTAATATTTGTGCTTTTATGAGCTGAGAGAGGCATGCATGGCTAGTATATAAAACTTGAACCGGGAGATTTAAAGCATGCTTTAGAAAGCAAAACAAAATAAGATTAGTATATGCTGCTAGTTATAACGCTATTACCCAAAAACAGAAAAAAGTAAATGTGTATTCACAAACTTCAACAGAAGTTCCTGTATACCACCCTCATTAGCCTCCCATATCCAAACTCATGAAGTTCACAACAATAAAAAAGCACAAAAAACCTACAAATAAGGCAAGTTACCAACATTTAAGACACGAAAAGCAACTCAATTACGGATGCAAGATTGAAGAAAATTTGATGCTTATAAACTCATTCGCTAGTATGAGAGAGGCATGCCTAGTATACAAAACTTGAGGGAGATTTAAAGCATCTTGTCTGCTCGCTATTTCAGTTCCTGGCCTCCCATATCCAAACTCATGAAGTTCACAACAATAAAAAAGCACAAAAAACCTACAAATAAGGCAAGTTACCAACATTTAAGACACGAAAAGCAACTCAATTACGGATGCAAGATTCAAGAAAATTTGATGCTTATAAACTCATTCGCTAGTACAAGGAGAAACGGGATAGAAGAAGTTCCTCCTTGTTGCTCTACTTTTCTCTAACATTTTCATCATTTGAGAAGGGATCTTGTTAGATGTTCTCGTGCAGTGGCTAATGCTTGACTGATTGTCTGCAGCAAAACATGGGGACAAACAGATAAAATTAAAAAATACAACAAAAGAAGGCTTCCACTTAAAATGGTAGCAAGCAATGGTTTTCAATTTTGTTTCTTTATTTTTCAAATTTTCCAGCGGAATAAAGGGAGAGGGAGTTGAGATGAACATGATTTTACTACCTGCTCAGACAAAGGAGCTCCAGCATCCATACTATTACTTGCAACCTTCCCGGCTATCACATTTGCATCTGTCTCAAGAACAATACTGTTGCAAATACGAATTAGTTAAATCTGCATGAGTATAGGCATCCCATCTTTGCAGGTAGAGTGGGGAACAAAGAGTCTCAACAGTTAGGGAAAGAAAAACTCAAACTTTACGATATGCCGCTAAAGCACTAGAGATACCCTTTAAGCAAAAATTTTAGGCTATATTCCACTGACAGCGTCTTTTACACCATTTCATATACATAAAGAAGGACACGAAGGACTACTCAAGATGCTTTTCAACCTTGCAAGGTTGATAATCCTCAAACAAGATCAGTTTCCCTTCTGGAGCATAAAGCCAAGAATAGTTGAGGACACCGAATAACTAAGAAAATAGTAGCTTAGAAAATTTTTAAGAAAAAAAACTATGGAAAGAGTAAGTGCGAATAATAACTTAACACCACAATTGGGAAATAATAAGAGGCCACTGATAATTCTGGATCCTAGGGATTGAGAGGATTTGTTGGGAGGGGAGGCAGAGGAGTCGACTATAAAAGTTTAACAAAATTGACAAAACCTACACTGACGAGAAAAATATATCCGTACATAGTTACCTACCATGAATGTGTCAAGATCAAGTTTGGAACTCACTTAAGAACTGTTACCTTCTAATATGCAGTAAACGGAAAAAGGAAATTGTGGAATGTACAAGAGAAAACATTTGAACATAATAATTGCAAACTAATAACAATATGATAGCAGACCCTCATACCATCAGATGGCACTCCCCCGGGTCAAAAGGTTCAACTTCAGCCCCACTAAAACTAGCAATGTTACTCATTATACCTCCCCAACTAAGCAGATAGCACAAAAACAGAATACTGAAGAAGAAAAAAGACTTGGGAACAACAATTTCAAACTATTGTGTAGAAATATTCATGAGCTTGGATGGTTGCTTTGCCTCGCATATAATCACTGATTTGGAAAATAGAACTCATACAACTAATTTCACCACATAGAGCTTCTATGACAGGATTTATAGGATCTAGCTTTTCAAGATTATTAGTTTTACTAACAAGATTAAAACAAAACATGAAAATCTATGGAAGTTACAATATGAGTAAATAAAGCTCGCTAACTTAAAAACCAGGATGCAAAGTAGAGAGAGACAGAGAGAGAGGGGAGAGGGAGAGAAGATACAGAAAGCATATTACTCACCCGCCATCAACAATTTCATCGAGGCATAACAGAATGAGATCCAAGTTTTCCAATGCCTCCTTCCTTTCCACATTACCTCTAGAATACAAACATCCACAGTAGTTAAAAGAGTTTCATTGACTGATGACAAAAAATTGAATTGCAAAATAAGGCTGAATAATGATAGCAGTTAGAGAAACCTAAGGAGAAGGCCAACTGCATCAAAAAATCCCTGAAGCACAGTGGCTAAGATGAGCTCGTTTTCATCTTCACCACCAGTAACAAAAAAGTGAAGGTCTTGAACAAACTTGTAGACAACAATGTTGCTCTCAAACATTGCAATTTCGGCTGTCAATGAATTATCAAGATGTTAACCAGGATACACAAGGTTCAAATAAGCAATGTAAATGTACATAGTTGCTTTCAACAAAATAAGACTAAGGCAAGACAACAATGCATATTCTAGAGATCAATAAGAAAAGATTTGTCTTACACAAACCCGATTAATGCAGATATAAAAGATATAAATTATAAAAAGGGGGATTATCCTTTCAAAATTAGAGAAATCTATCGACCAGTGCCAAAATCAGCAATGTTATGCATGAGAACCGATGCTATGCACAATTGGGACGGGCATGTTTGCAAAATTGTCCCCTGATCAGATGAAGCACTTCAAAACAAAGAAATAAGGAAACAGGTTACCTTCTGTCCGTGCATTTGTCTTTTGAGTCTTGGTAAATACAGATTTCTCAAATGCTTCCTTAGCATTATTTGTCGGCCAGTCATCTGTGTAATACTTGACAGCTACACGTTTCCCATCAGAATCCAAAAGGAGGATGTTTTTTATTGAAGGGCATGACTCCTAGAGAATAAATATGATACAGGATTAGAGGTCTCAAAAACCCAAATCTGAACAAATCACGAACATCTAATGTTGCCAAAAGTATCTGCAACTAGATATGTCACTTGTATACATTTTGTTCTCCATGTTTAGAATTGCAGCTTATTCAGATGTTTCATCTCTACACACCTGTAGGAAGCTCAAGACTGTTCCATTCCTTTTATGCATTTTCGAAATGATTGGTCTATCATTATTGAGACCATGCTCAGTTTCTCTTATAATTTTGTCGAGTTCTTAGTTGGTTCAGGATGTTTCTAGGCACATCTTTCTTCAAGAGAGGGAAATATTTTTATCTAAGCTTAACTGGACAACCAACGAACACACGATTAAAAGCTGCCACCAATTTTTATTGTAAAACGTTCCGTCCGTAATTTGGAGGGGAAAACAAGATCTAGTTCTAAGAAACATCGATCTGACACCAAATGTTAGAACATAAGGGAGATCAAGCACCTTTATGCATTCAACTCAGATCTCCATTAACAGACACCAAAGACTAACCCTTAGGCAGTGAAATCCTCAAATGCAGTTCAAGCAAGTAGCAACAGATCTAAATCAAAATCCAACCACAAAATCGTCCTAACTCACGTATAAGTCGGATCAATTATCTCTGCAGAAAATCAGTGACAAAGGAAAAACGAGAAAAAGGAAGCTCTTCAGAGAAAGAATGTGAAACAAGTCGCTTCGAAAGAGAGCGGAAAGAAACTGACCATGTCGTTTGGCGAAATTGTCCGGGAAAATCTATGTGCTAGGTCCCGAGTGTCCGATCGTTTAGACTGGAGGGGAAAGAAAAGAAATATTATAAACCGATATCCGCGACGCCGCACTATTGAAAGAATTACTATTTGCTCAGGACAAAAAATAAAGGGGAATCCGCTGATTATTATAAATTTTACACTTTTCATCCTAAATTATTAATTTTGACACATTACACTTCTAATTACTAATTTTTAACACTTTATACCCTTTATCAAATTTTCATACTAAAATGACGATAATGCCTTTGACATATTTTACATATATTGAAGATATTGTTGTTAATTCATTAATTTTTTAAGGGTATTATTATCAAATAGAGGATGTAAAGTATTTAATATTAGTAGTTTGAGGATATAATATGTCAAAGTGGGTAGTTTAGGGTGCAAAATTAACATTGGTAGTTTGAGGGTGCAATGTCTTAAAGATGTAGTTTGAATGTAATGTGTCACTATTCAATAGTTTGTGGGTGAAAAATATATTTTCTCAAAAAAAAAACTAAAAAGGAAAATGATTTGGCAAAGTATCTTAAAATTAATTATTTTAAAACATAATTAATTAATCAAAATTTCTAGTTTTATAATAGGAGAGAGTGACCAGTCACCAGATAGAACCGACCCTATTGTAATTTGTGCTGGGCTGAAGTTGGCAAGAGTTTTTTTCCTAAAAGACTGGGCTAGGGCTTGGGCTTGGGCTTGGGCGTTGCTCACGTCTCCTAACCGAGTTTTGAATAAACCTGCTCCGCTGGAACCTCGCAAGTAGAAACGCGTTCGCATCTCTCCTTTCGTTTTGATCTTTTCGCGGACAAAGCTGACGCCCGCAAACGCATTTAAGGGGCTAAACACAGTAATGCTAAGATTTTCCATGATTCGGATGCCAAAGGTACCATTTTGTTTTCTCCACAAGCCTAAGCCTAAGGTCTGGAAAATTGGAACTCCCTATGCAATCATGCAAGTTTGATGCAGTTCTTTAAAGAGCCTGCTCTATAATTTTCGCTTTTGATGTTTGCAGGTGCCACTAGTATCGTTATCTGGAGGCCAACTTGGAAATTATGGACGGTACTTCCCTCACTATCTCACGTGTTCTCTTATTTGTTTTTCCGTGGGATTCTGATTGGTTTTTGTTTCCTGAAGAATTTGGTTTTTTCTCTTTTATAATTTTGTAAGAAATGGGAAAAAGAACCATTTATTGAACTTTATTTTGTGCCTTGTGGATTATGGGTGTAAGTCATTTTGGGGGGGTGGGGGGCAGAGGTAACGCGTTGTTTTCAATGGTCAGATTGCTGGAAAAAGGGAAAAAAAATTGGTACTTTCATGGTTTTCTCAATTGAAGTTCTATTTGCCAAAATGAAGAATGAATCGGGCCAGCCAAACATGTCCTAATGTGTGGGCTCGTCTTATCAAATCCAACAGTTTTGAAACCTTTGGCCAGTTATCTTGGGTTTAGACTTTCTCAAAGAGCCCCTTAGACTGACGAATTTTTTCTGCGACAGTAGAATTCCAAAGAAGCTCAATTCACGTTGTTCAACCATTTTCTTCCTTTCGAAGCAACTCATGCTGTTCTAGCTAGTATTGAATTCTTTTGACTGATATGCACGAATTTTAACTGGATCATCTATATACGATTTAAAACTGATGATGGAAAAGGTTAGTTTTTTTTAGTCCCTTCCGAAGACTCTTGGAAATACAAAACTTGTCTGGTCATGTTCTGTTGGTGTACATCCTAGAGCTCTCGTCACCGTATGTATTGCTCATGAATTTACTAGAGATCTTAATATGATTCTCGTGAAAAATGTCTTAAAGACTCTCCAATTGTACTCCTATTTGCTTTTGGACTTTCACACCATATGCTTCATAATGATTCTGATAAAAAATTTTAGTTGGTAGGTTATTGCTCATGTTTCTCTTTTTTGGTTGTGTTTGGTGAAGATGAACTTTGTACTTACTTACAGTTCCATAATACGAGTAACTGAGATACTTCAGGACCGGGTGCGAGTGTCATCAAATAGGAACTCACTTTGTGGATTTAGAACTTTTTGCACTGGCCAAGGTGTGTTTAGACATTTAACCGTCTGGTAATTTGACTATGAAATTCGATTCCCCTTACTATACCAAGTCTTGTATCAATATTCTCCTTAATATTGTCCCAGTTCTTTGCTATACTCCTCAGAACACCATTTTGAGGTCAATATTCTCTATATGTCTACCTGCAGAATGCGAATCTGCTCAGAGAATCATATAGATTTCTCAAATTGCCATAAATCAAGAGGACTGGCAATCAGAAAACGATCTTATATACATTCTTCCCGTGATGAATACTAGCACAATAATAGTTTCTTTGCTCTCTTACCTCTAGACATTCCTCAGAAAGATTTCAAAGTTTCTGAAAACTTCATTTACAATGTAATATGCCATTGTCCTCTTTTGTAGCTCTAAGTGATATACACTTTTTTTTCCTTATATGGGTCATTAAATTTGCATTATCATCATTTGTTCCTGTGATTGCAAGTTAGAATCTTATTTTGTACATTTCAGTTTTTCGTTTTCTTAACCTAAAGATCGTGTCTTGTCTTGTTTCTGGCCCTTATCAGCCCTCATTGCCATTCATTTTATGAGTTGGTATTGAGTACTGATGGATTTGTCAGAGCTCAAACATGGGGTACTGGGTTGTATTCTCACACTTTTCTTTGCCATGTTAGATTTGTCAACTAAGAAGTGCGTGCCATGCTCCTCAAAGGACATGCGACCCATGACTGAACAAGCGGCGAATGATCTAATTCCACAGGTTTGTGGTTAAAGATTTGTATATTTTTCTTTATTGATTTCTAGTCATGTTTATTAATGCTCTTGTTTAGGTAGCTGGATGGAATTTGGTTAATGAAGGTGGCATATTGAAGCTGAATCAATCATGGAAAGTGAAGAGTTTTACCAAAGGATTGGAGTTGTTTAAGCTTGTTGCTGATGTTGCAGAAGCAGAAGGTATCTTGCTGTTAGTTAATACACATGTGAATACTGATAATGCTTTCTATCAGATCACATGGGAAGCTGTGTTTAAATTGCTAAAGAACAATTTTACATGTATGAATTCAGGTCACCATCCAGATCTTCATCTTGTTGGATGGAACAATGTCACAATCGAGATATGGACACATGCAGTTGGTATGTGATTTCCATTAATCAAGTAACTTTATGTTCTTGTAGAAGCCAATATAACTGAGTGGTTGAATAAACATTGCCCCTTGATCCTATAATCCATCATTTGGTGAACCATTAGAAGATCTCTTCTAACCAGACTTAGAAGTGGTTAACTTCAACTGAACTTTAGATTGTAAACATGTTTTCTTGAGTATTTGGTTCCCAACTCCTATAAAATATTGTTGATTTCATTTTGGTTACTTATTCAACTGAATTTGATTTCATTCACCTTAATTGGGTGGTTCTTATGTTTATCAATATCTTTACAAAGTAAAATTTGAAGTTGTAATGTCCCCTGGTTTGAACATGTTTAATAAGACTGGGTCCTCCTATTTATACCATGTTTGAGGCTATGTTTTGGGAGAAATATGTGACTTTGAATACCTGAATCAGGAGTGCTGTCTTTTACAGAACAAAGAGATGGACGATGAGTAGAGATAACTATAGTAGGTTAACAATCACACACAAGTAACAGTTCTGCTCATTGATATTTCACAATAAAGTCAGATACTAATGTTTATTGAATTCTTATTAAACGCAGTGAGCAATAAATCATGTTGTAACAAAATTTGAACCATCTTTTAAATGATTTCACCTGATTTTTCCTTCTTGAGAAAAGAATTATCACACTAGAGTTGGCAAACCTCACCCAATATACCCACTTGCTTTCTACGTATACGCTGGGCTTTGATCCTGGTATCCATGAGATACATCTTTTACTCTTAAATAATCTAACTTCCCTTTAGTTTTTGTGTATGGATTAATGTTATTCAACGTAGTGGACAGGGCAGTTTTAGACCCACTCAACACGCGGACTCACCCGCCCTCTCGTGACCCATTTGTATATTAGAGCCTGCAGCCTGCGTTCACACTAATGAATGCTACTTTATGCACAAAGTTTGCTGTAAATTGAGTATATATTGCTGACATGCTTTGCATTTTGTGCAGGTGGATTGACTGAAAATGATTTCATACTTGCTGCAAAGATAAATGGGCTTGACATTCAGAGCCTGTTGAAGCGAAAAGCTGCTGCTTCAGCGGCCAAAAAATAAAAACTATGCATGATTAGAACACTGCAACTATACTCTGTTGATCACTCATGACTGATTTCTATATTGTTGATATTTTTGGGTTCGAAGCGGGCTACGTTGGAGTTTGAATGTCTATGGGCGTGGCTCCCAAACCTGCCATATGAGAGGAGGCAGGATTCATCGATCATGTCAGGGCAGAGATGGTCGTCCACATCCTGTAGATGGGAGAAACGATAGTCCTTGCAATTGAAAATGGGAAAATGATTAAATTATAAACTTGTCACCTTTTTCTCACTTACTCTCCTAAACTATAATTTGTTGCAACTCATCTCTCTAAATATGTCTTTTTCATGGTTTTATTTTCCAACGATTTCAGTCGTCAATTTGAACAGAATTTGTCTATGTGCGTTACACGTGAATAGGGCAAATTACAATAACTTCATGAACCATCACCATTTTATCAATTACTTCACTAAACTATCAATCATGTAAATCACCCCTTAAAATATGTCTTTGCTGTGGTTTCATTCCCCAGCTGCTTTGGAATATATCAATTTGAATCGAATCCATCACATGCATTCCATGTGACCCTCAACCCACATTAAAAAGCCGTTTTGCCTCTACAAAATGCAAAGAAATAAATATGCAAACTACCTGATTCAGATCTGAACGAAAATGACGAAAGTTTCCAAACGTGTGTTTAGAATCTTTAGATAACTTGCATTTTCTTTTCTTCATTTTCTATGGGTATCTGAGTTGTTACCATACGACTGGGAAGAGAACAACTATAAGATATCGCTTCATAAGAAGACAAAGCAGACAGAGAACGACTTCATAGTTGTCGTCTATGTCAATTAGATTAATACAAACATCTTATTAATCTAAGATCGCTTGCTTTTGCTTGGCAGCTCATAGACCCTCGTATTATTTGAGGATTATTCCTTCGGAATCTGAATGGTTGAGGGCCCATGTGACATGTTTATCCATCTGGAATTGGGTCAGAACAGATAATCTGACAAACACTCGAGCTCCTAAGCACATTTTTATATATAAATTTTATACTTCATTAATCTACTTAGTCCCTGTAGTATTTGTCACAACAGATACCATTAAGAGTCAGGCAATCAGTCCTTGCATGTAAACCATTAATCAAAGTCCCAACACAATCAAATAGACGGAAGGACCAAAAAATACTAAAAATAATTCCACAAAGTAAAATTCAAGACAAAATATCAATTTTTGATCCGCGGATACCTCAAGAACCAGTGGCCTAATTAAGCCTAATTTTATAAATGACATAAACAAGATTCTTATATAAGATCCCGACCCTTTTTTTTTTTGGCTAAATTGGTGCAACCTTTCAAGTATCAGAAGCGTTATGGAATAAAGTCAGAACTATCAATCAACTACTCGCACAATGATTTCGACGAATCCTTCTGGTTGTCTAACCAGATCACTACCTCTAGTATGTAGAAGAAGTAATAAAGTTCGATCACCCTGGAAAGTTTCCCTTTCTCTCTGCTTTCTTTCCCCTACTTGTTAATTTGTAGAGGAATCCCTGCTTTATACTTTCGGACATAGCCCATCACATGTTAGCCAAATAAAAGAAGGCAGAACCGATCTTTAAGATTTATTTCTAAACAAATAAAAGGAATAACAATCTAGAAATTATTACTGAGCTAAGGAAAAAAAATAAACCTCACCAATTGTTCCAAAGATCAGTACAGGCAGCCCACCACCAACATCTTTTCCCCTCAAGACCCTTGGGGATCTACACCTCTACTTTCAACTTTCCTTATGACCCTTTACATAACACTGAATAACATGCTGAGCGTATTGCCCCCCTTGGTGCAAGTAAATATTTTTGCTTGATAATTCACTTTCTGAAAGACTTCACCTTCTAGTAGTATGGGGAATCTAAATCTTTGGTGAGGCGATTTTTCTGCAACATCTGCAAGCCAAACCATCATATGACGAAAGCAGTCAGGACAGAAGTTGCAAAAAGTAGCATAAAACAGAGAGTTTGGGGTCTTGATACATGCTCGATAATTTAGATAGATTCATGTTGAGTTTCATATGGGAAAAGATAAAAGGGAGAGGAAAATAAGATGAAATCTCCAAAATCCCCAATCCATCGTGACAGAAACAGCTAAGTGGAAACTGGATCTAGATTGTTTTGACTTCCAAGCACTAGGGGATGCCAACAAGAGATCAAACGACCATGGCACATAAGGGACATGATACATTATCCAGACAATCAAGAATATTACCTGTCATTCGATTCTCTGAATTCTTACAGGCATCACTAATTCCTGATAATCGTATGCAGTTTTCTTTGCATAAAATGCATGTTTTTATCACACTTAGATGCTTGCCAATAAGTGCCGAATTTGATCAAAATGCTCAATGCCCAGACAATATTATGTGAAGGGCAGTTTGATGCAAAGCATGCAACTGACTTCCTTTGATTTCTCAGGATGATAGACTAAATTTCTTTGGGGGAAATGGTATCAAGAAAACAAATAACCGAAATACAGCCATATCAGGTCTCAGATTAAAGTGATTGGCTCAAGTATCAGTCCTCAAATGGGTTGTACAGAAATCCGAAGGTGAACATGGAAGCATCAAAAGAGAGGGCCATCATCACAAGTAGTAATGAACTTTTAAGCTCGAATATAATCCCACAAAACCAAACGAGTCGACAATAACATAGCCATACTCATGCAAAAAAACACAGAAGCATTTCAGCTTGCACTTTAAGCAGTGGATCGAATGGTTAGCTTTAGCAATCGACGTGATTGGCCCAAAAGACATCAATTAACCCTGTCGATCAAAGGACTATACTTGGCTGACAGATCAGCTCAAAGCTGTGGAAAGAGTCATCAGATAAATTGAAAATAGCAAAGCTGCAGAGATCATCAACATGTATTAAGACCACAACCAAATTCTCTCCTAATCAAAAAGAGCACAAAATAACGCTCCACACTAGAACAAAGCAATAATCCCCAGCCTTCACCAAACAGATTTAACTTCCAACTCAACTAAGGCTTACACAACACCCTGTATCCTAATTATCTTCTGAACCTTCACCAACCTGGGGCTCATCTAAGGCCTAAACTACACCCTATATACTCACCCAATATTGCTCACATTAAGACAACCCACCAACAAATGCTGGATCCAACCAACTTATATTCAACAGAGTGCCAACCAGTTCTAAATGCATATCAAACTCCACCCCCGAAAATAGATTCCAAACTCAAGTTCAACTAGAGAACTTAAAAATTTTCTGCCATAAAAGAAGATGCAGAAAATTTCTCTAGCTCACCTCAGATTTTAAATTCATCTTGACACGGGCTTCTGCAAAAGGGCAGTCAAGTAAACGTCCCCATTCTTTGAGTTGGACTTACTCGCCGTCGCCCACTTCACCTTCTTGTACCCCAATTTCCCAATTAACGGCGCATAAAGCTTCTCAAGATCAGCCCCTTTGCTAAAGAAGTGATCCAGCCATAGGTACCCTCCACCCCTCAACACTCTATCCACGTCGAAAAGCAAGAACTCCAGCACCGTCACGGGTATCCACCTATTCACTGCGTGGCCGCAGCGCACCAGATCCACAACCCCGTCGAACACTGGCAACCGCTGCTGCAACGGCACGTGCAGTGGCACCAGTCCCCTCAGCGCCGTGGCCTCATTATATGGCGCTCCGAGGTTCATAGTCGTCGTTAAAACAGTCACATTGTACATCTTCATCCTCGCCGCAAATGTCCCAGTCCCGCCACCGATGTCGAGGCCGAGACGGAGCACAGAGTTGGCCGCCTTGGCAATCTGCAGCAGTTGTGGGATCGGGAGGTCGAGTTCGTCGGCGTAGGTCATGAATCGGGTGGCTTCCACGGAGAGGTCGAAACCCAGTTTTGGGTTAGAGCGTATAAGGCAGTTGAAGCTTTTGCACGCGTATTTATGCCAGAGAACGTTTTGGTCCGAAAGCGAAAGAAGGAAGGGGTTATGAGAAAGAGAGGAGGTGGGTCTTGCGGGGGTTCTGGAAAAGCATCGCCGGCGTGGCAGCGGGTGGCAGCCACGTAGGATGAGGGACTCGGCGAGCTCGTCAGAGTCGTGAGGACACATAGAGAATGGGGTATAGTTCATGTACCTGTGAAGGAGGCCAGGGTGGTTGTTGCAAGCGGTGGCGATGGGAGAGAGGCGGGAGTGAAGGAGGAGATCTGAGGGGATGGCGGTAGCGGTGGCTTTGGTGGAGGGATTGGCGGAGGGTTGGAGGCGCGTGAGCTGGCTGATGGTGGCGCGTATGGATTGGAGCTGGCGAAGAAGATGATCAGGGACAGGAGGTGGATTGGGGGTCTTCTTGTTGGTTTGAACAGTGGAAGAGAGGTGGTAGAGGGAGAGGATGTTAGTGGCCACCATGGCTATGAGGAGAACCAGGTTCAGACCCATGGTGAAACCCATGTTTGCCTACTGTGAGCTCTTCCTTCTGCCAGATCTTTGACTGGCTGGCTGGCTTTTGCAGTCACCGTTCTCGTTGACAAACCAGTCAATAGGAGTTAGTTAGATTCTGTTTAGATTGTTTTCAAAACATTTTTAAAAAAATTTTTTTATCAATTTTAATATCTTTTTACCGAATTTAATAATCTTTTATAAATTTTAATAATAACTTTCAACTTGCATTTCACTAATTTTAAAAAAATACAAAAACAATAAATTATTTTGAGATGTAAATCAAATATAACCTTATAATTTTTTAATTCTGCAGTTTGGAGTTCTGATTTTTTTTTTTTTTCTTAGCAGTTTGGAGTTCTGATTCAGATGTCGTGTTCTCGTGTGGCCGTAGGATTGCAATGGCGTGGGCCCTGGAACCTGGAAGAGTCACGTCACGAGTAACCAAAGTTTCGATTGAAATCTAGATTTTGTTGGGATCGAAGCCCCCAGGGAGAGGAAAGTGGGTTGCATGGGTCGGCCATTAGGGGCTCCGCATTATTGTACTTTTTTTTTCTTTTTTTCTTTTTTCTAAATCAATTATTGTACTTCGTTTCTCCCTTCTTTCGTCTACGTCCTGGCCTGGGCTTATACGTTTAAGGAAAAATAAAGGATAAAATAATTGAGACAGAACAAAGCTAGACAAATAATTGCAGGCACGTGAACGGACCTACAGTCTTTTATTTGTCGTTGTAAAAATTTTAAAGTATTAAAATTAATAAAAAAATAAATAGATAGATAATTAAAATTAATTTTTTATATTTATTTAAAGTGAAAAGTGATAATTTGATAAAAAGAAAAAAAATTTTATGAAATTATTTTATTATAATAAAAATTTTGAGGATCAAACACTCTTATTAAAGAATGACGAATCTTTACTAAAGCAGTTCGTGTGGATCCAGTAGCTTTATATTTATAATAAAGCTTGATTATTCCATTATCTTTTGTCTAATCCTAAACAAGTTTTAAGAGTAAATTTGATCCTAAATCAGTTCTTTTTCCGTGTCCTAAGTGATTATCTAAATGAAAACATTCAATATAATTAAAAAGGACATGTATTAATCATTTGTCAATAACCGTATATATTTATTAATTATCAAATCACTTAATATGTCATGTACATCTAATTTTCATTAATTTTAATTTAAATTTAAGAGAATATAATTGAGATAATAAAAGATTTTTCTTTCTATTAATTTAAATTTTTAGAATAAATGATAAATTTACATATATTTGACTAACTCAATGTTTAAGGGAAAGTTGTTGGGGAGAGTTTATTTTCCTATTAGGCGTAGAAAATTTAAGTAAAATTAAAATTTGTTGAGACTCTTCATACATAATATGTTGGGCGATTTAAAAATTAAAGATATAAACATAATTATTAATAATTAGTTAACATGTGTCAGTTAGTTACGTTATATTTTTTTTCATTTATAAGATCGTTCGAGTAGATAAAATGAACACTTCAAGATAATAATAATTACACATTAACCAATTTAAGACCAAATTTAATCTATGAACTAGTTTGGAATTGGACAATATCTTTTAAGGTATATATATATATATTTATCTATCGCTTCCTTATGTGGCGCTCCAGGTCATTTAAAATTTGACACGTATGGGTGCGGGATTAGACTGAAGCGTCCCTCTAATATAGAGTCAACAGTCACCGTTAAGGGACTAGACGCTGACTAACGGAGGGACTGATTTTTTTTGGGACTAGTCAATTCAGGGGTTTTTATTTTTTTTCTTTGACAGTCAATTCAGAATCCAATTTGTCCAAAACGTCGAGGACTTTATGGCAATAAATTATAAAATGATACCACGTGTACAGGTAGGGAAATGATAAATAGGTCGCAAAGAAAAAAAAAAAAAATACAGGTACGAAAATTAAGCCCACATGGTTTGTTTTATAAAAAAATTATAGGATTTTTATGATTTTTTATAAAATTTTTGTAAATATTTATGTAGATTGAAATTTTATAATTTTTTTTATAAAAATTAATGAAAATTTTAAAGATATTTAATTTTTATTAAAATTTAGAAAATGTGTAAAGATGATTTGATATAATTTTAATAAAAAATTTTATAACTTAGTGAAAAAAAAAAAAAAAGATATGTTAAATATTTTTAAAAAAATATTAAAAGTTGTATAAAATTTTTTGAAAAATTATATTAAAAGTATTAATATTTGTATAAATTTTTTAATATAATTTTTTAAATTTATTATATATGTTATATTAAAAATATTTTTACAAAACCAACGCGACACTATTTTCTGGTGTAAGTAAACATTTTGGGACTGATTTACATACATGAAAAGTTGTTTGCAAGTTCAGGATTAATGGTCCTTGTGGGCCTCGGGCCCAAATAAGTCGAGTCGCGTATTCCAAACGCGACGACGTAAAACTCCCCCGAAGTTTGTCGCTGTGGATATAGCAGGGCATTTTGCTATTAGGAGGAGGAAGAGGAGCAGATCCCAAATCCACTGCAAATCCGACACTGCTTTCATCTCCGCGTTTCTCGATATCAATCAATGGTGGGTCTAAGTTTTTTTACTCTCTCTTCTCTCCTTTCCCTCTTTTCCTTTCACTTTTTGGATCAGTTTTCTCACCAACCAATCGGAGCATTAGCTTTTGGGTTATCTTGCTCCTCTTATTTGCTGATAAGTTCGCTTGGATTGGATCATCTGCTTCGTTCGTTTTTTTGTTTTTTAATTTCTTTTAATGAACGTAATGCCCTTTACTCAAATTTTCTCAGCATGTGTACAGTAGCTTTTGGTCGATGTATGGTGGAATTTGTGCTCTTCTAATAGGGTGTGCGAATGCGAATGACTAAGAAATGGGTGGTGCAAACTCGTACTTTGTCTGCGTAAAGCTCAGTAGCACAAAATTGAGTTTTGCGCGCAAGTGGGTTTGCTTGGTCGGTGAAGAGCCTTATAATGAGTTCTCGGTGACTTTTGGATACTAGGACTACATCTGCATTGAAATGTATGCTTTACTCTGATCGATACGATAGGCAGCCGACGGAGAATTAGCAAATTGAATGATGAAAGAAAAAAAATATAACTTGGTCTAATCTGAGTGTGATATAGGGCTATGTTGTTGTCTGAGAACAAGTAGTGAACCTGGTATTGAGCTCAAGTTACAACCATAGGATGGTTGATCTGTGAGTGTCGACCCTTTATTAATTGACAACAAGTTGTTTTAGGAGGGTTTCAAATTGGAATTTAGCTGCTTAAAGGATGTAACATTAGGAAAGCCTATTCTGCTGATGCAACAAAGTACAATGTCCCACTATAAGCTGCCAAATAGTCTACATGATAAAGAAAAGTGATAAATCTTGCTCATTGATGTACTTCTCAATTGCCTTTAGTTCAACTAACACACTACCCCAACAAGTATGGGGTGGCCGGTGAGGTCTCAGGTTCAGTTCACATGGACAACATAAGTTGCTTAATGAAAGGAAAAAAATGAAAGAACCAATGCACTCTAACGGTCTCACGTTCCAACACTTACCAGAGTCATATGAAGTATGCTCGCCCCACAGAGTGCCAATATGTAGTTCAATGGAATATTTGTTGGATACTGTTCTTCAACTATTCCAACACTTTGTGCGCTCTACACTTGCAATGCTGCTTGCAGTTTAATTATCATGTGATATTTGACTATGCTGTCGTTTATAGATTCTACAGTTTTCTTAATGCAATCCTAGTGTAGATGCCAACCTGTAGCACTTTGCTTCAACTCATATAGTTTGGTATCATCTAAACTTAATGGTTTTTCCACCCTTAATTTTTGTCATTGGTGCCTGGAATATGGATTGGATTTCTAATTTACCATTTGTCATTTTCCTTTAGGCTGATCCTGAGTTGGAAGCAATCAGGCAAAGAAGAATGCAGGAGCTTATGGCTCAACATAGCATGGTAAGCAATCAATTCTTCATTGCAGCTTGCTTTTTGTGCTGATTTCTTATCAAGTTCATTGATACATGTAGGGAAATCAACAAAATTCTGAACAGCATAAAGCTCAGGAAGATGCCAAGAGGTTTGTTTTTCTTTAATCTAGTAATGGGCTTGGAGCATTGTGGCACAGATGTTCTCTCTCATTTGTAAGGTATTTATTTTGAGAACATTTTTGAGATCTCTTTAAGTAAATTATTGATCTGAAAGTAGGGAGGCAGAGGAAGGAAGACAAATGATGCTTAGTCAGATTTTGTCAGCTGAAGCACGAGAAAGAAGTAAGTTCAAAATCTCAAATTAGCAGATGAAGTTCTTTGTTGAGATCATTACTTATTGCGTCCTTATATAAGCATACGTTCATAACTTTGTCAGCTCTTTCATTCACATGCAGAATTTACTCTTGGTTATTGCATATTCTGAAAGTATGGTTACTCTCTATATGTAAGCATACCTTCATAACTGTGCAAGCTGTTGCATTTGGTATTGATGTTTTTAGTATGTCTTTCCATAAAGTTTAAGCAGTGTAGCTATGGATCTAGATCAGCTGTTTAAGAAATTTGGGCTGGTCACCTGGTTCATAGGCAGTGAATATAGTTTACAGAATGAGAGGAGGTCTAATGGTACTCTCTTTTGGTACTTGTAGCCATGATTTACCTTCTCGATTATAAAGATAATATTCAGGTGATATAGGGTTGTCTTCAACCATGATCACTTTTTTTTTTCTTTTTCTTTTTCTGTTGTCTGTTTCATTTTGTGGTAGATGATATCTTTGGGCTCAGGGATTTTATTTTAGTGTTTTCATTAGGAATTTTTGTTTTATGACTCTTAGCTGGAATTAGGGTAGATGAGCATGTCTAGGGCTGTTTGCCATTAACTTTGGTTTGTTGTTATTGTTTTCCTTTCCTTTCCTTTTCTTTTTCTCCCTTCAGCTTCAGCCAGACAATATCTGTGTTTTAAGGGTGTTGTTCATTAGAGTGTTGGCTTTAACATCTATAACCAGAACCTTCGTGTATGGTTTTGGAGGCGTTAAAGAATACAGAAAAAATTGCTCTAACACTAGAAAGGATGAAAGTTAAGATTTCAATTAAGGTGGAAGTAGGTTTGGTGGCCAACGGATTTACGTTGACAGGATAAAACTAGTGGTGATGACAGGCTGGTTGTGGCTTGAGAGCTCTACTCTGTAAGAATAAACAGAGAAGGTAGATATGAGAAATTTTTGAATTTCGTTGAGGCCTTCGAGGAGTTTTGCACAGAAGATGTTTTATGCAGGCCTTCCTTGAAAACTCTGGAAAAATGCAGTAAAGCCTCATATTTAGGCCTGTGCTAAAGACAATATATGGAAGCCATAACCGGAGACAATGTAGACCACATTGTCAAAACTTCATGATTACGTAGAATGAACTTTTGAAGCAAATCGAAGATGAAATAGAAACTCTCTATTTCCAAATGGTTAACTCCTACTTAGCAAGTTTAAACATCCTATTTGCTATTCGGGTCTCTGTCCTCTGCCATTTCAGTTTTCCACCTGTAAAGAATACATTTTTCAGGTAGATGTCATCCCACCACATAAACTTTGAAAATCTAAAATCTAACCCTGTTGAAACCAAGTTCCTAAATGCTACCAGGATAAACTAGCTCTTTGGGAATGGGTGGCAACCAGAAGTGGAGATGGCCTGCTTTTGTAAAGGCTACATAACAATGGAGGGAAGGAGACATTATTGCTACAAAAGTTCTTTTTCCTTCTCTTTAAATCAGTTATATTTTAATTATGGCTTTGGTTGGGAAGAATCTCAACACTTTTTGGGAATGTTGAGTCTTTCTATGATAAGTTTTCAAGTTTTTGCTTGCCAGACAAGTACAAGAAGGTATTACTTATTGCCAAAAGACAAAGCTCAATAGCAAGCTGTAATATTTGCTAGATTATGGTTTGCAAATCTGCAGCAGTCTGGACTTCTTTTCTTTCTTATTTTCCCTCCTAGGCCAATTTTGTTGACTTTATATTATTTGGCAGCATGTTTCTAACTTCTGCTGCTGTGCTGGATGTGCAGTTGCTCGAATTGCTTTGGTTAAACCTGAGAAAGCAAGAGGTGTCGAAGATGTTTTACTAAATGCTGCTCAAAGGGGTCAGATAGCTGAGAAGGTACATGGAGTCAACCTTGTATCTCAGCGTGATATCATGCATGCCACTTCATTGTTCAGTGGAGTGTCTATCTAAAATCAATTAGAAAAAAACTCACCACTATAAGCTATACATTTTATATGTAGGTTTCTGAGGAGAGGCTCATATCATTGCTGGAACAAATTAACACCCAAACTACTAGACAAACCAAAGTCACAGTAAGAATATCTTTGGTTATCGACGGTTCCTTTGTATTTTAGCTCACAACTTGTAAAATATTTTCCAAATTGGACTCTTATGCATCCATATTATACAGATCCAGAGGCGTCGGAGTGTTCTTGAAGATGATGATTAACTCTGGAATAGAGTGTTGGATTAATCTGGTAATGTTTTTTTAGGGATACGAAGATGATACAATGCTTTGTTGGTTGTAAATTAAGGAGGTTCACAACCGCACTGTACTTACTGAAATGCCTTCGATGTTTTGATATTCTACCTTCTGGGTTTTTTTAATCTCTTATGGTTGGGTTCCTTTCTGGTGTATTATTGCATGAGTGGTTGTTGATATTTTAATGGCCTTCTTAATTATGGAGCATAATTAGATGGTCATCTATTAATAGAAGATACTGATGATGCAGAGTGAAAATACCACGTCTAATATCTTCTTTAAGAACAGTTCGGCTGGTAAATTCTTCTATGAGCAATTAGAGGTCTGAAATATAAGTCACAGAACCATTTTCATGCTTGTGTAAACTGTGAATCATCCTTGATAAGTTTTCAAGTTTTTGCTTGCCAGACAAGTACAAGAAGGTATTACTTATTGCCAAAAGACAAAGCTCAATAGCATGTAATATTTGCTAGATTATGGTTTGCAAATCTCTGGACTTCTTTTCTTTCTTATTTTCCCTCCTAGGCCAATTTTGTTGACTTTATATTATTTGGCAGCATGTTTCTAACTTCTGCTGCTGTGCTGGATGTGCAGTTGCTCGAATTGCTTTGGTTAAACCTGAGAAAGCAAGAGGTGTCGAAGATGTTTTACTAAATGCTGCTCAAAGGGGTCAGATAGCTGAGAAGGTACATGGAGTCAACCTTGTATCTCAGCGTGATATCATGCATGCCACTTCAAGTGGAGTACTATCTAAAATCAATTAGAAAAAACTCACCACTATAAGCTATACATTTTATATGTAGGTTTCTGAGGAGAGGCTCATATCATTGCTGGAACAAATTAACACCCAAACTACTAGACAAACCAAAGTCACAGTAAGAATATCTTTGGTTATCGACGGTTCCTTTGTATTTTAGCTCACAACTTGTAAAATATTTTCCAAATTGGACTCTTATGCATCCATATTATACAGATCCAGAGGCGTCGGAGTGTTCTTGAAGATGATGATTAACTCTGGAATAGAGTGTTGGATTAATCTGGTAATGTTTTTTTAGGGATACGAAGATGATACAATGCTTTGTTGGTTGTAAATTAAGGAGGTTCACAACCGCACTGTACTTACTGAAATGCCTTCGATGTTTCGATATTCTACCTTCTGGGTTTTTTTAATGGGGTTGGGTTCCTTTCTGGTGTATTATTGCATGAGTGGTTGTTGATATTTTAATGGCCTTCTTAATTATGGAGCATAATTAGATGGTCATCTATTAATAGAAGATACTGATGATGCAGAGTGAAAATACCACGTCTAATATCTTCTTTAAGAACAGTTCGGCTGGTAAATTCTTCTATGAGCAATTAGAGGTCTGAAATATAAGTCACAGAACCATTTTCATGCTTGTGTAAACTGTGAATCATCCTTTACTGAATCCATGTAATGCATCCCTTTTTGCACTTGTAAGTGGAGAAGTACCATATATCTAACATTTGATATAATTTGATTCAATTACTTGATTTGAGTTTCTGTTCTTCATTTTTTTCTTCATCAATTTTTCAATTATTACCCAGAACTTTAGATAGTTATGTAGCCTAACTTATCTAGAAATCAGAATTCGTGGTGAAAAGAAAGCTATTTCCCCCTTGTTTTCTTTTATCCTTGGATTTCTGAACCAAACGCTTCATTTGCCCCCATTTATAGTCATTTACAGATAAAGTTTTAATCCTATAACTTCAAGGGTAATTAAAAAAAAAAACCTTATTGGTATATTCTTTACCTTCTTGTATTAGGTTGAGAAAAGCATATTTAGTGAGTTAAGGAAGGTCTTCTCTTGTAGTTTGTAGACCATTAATAGATGGATAGAACATTAGCACTTCCAGCTCGGAAAGACTTCCAATAGTGCTGTAATGTAGCATATGGGTCGTCGTACGTCAAGTTTTTCCTTTGTAGGCTCTGAAAGTCGCTTTTATAACTGCCAATTCCGGGGTAGGGTTGTGGGCGCAGAATGTAATTTTGTTTTTGTTTTTCTGTTTCTTCGAAGCCAAAAGGAATTTTAGCATGTACGGATTGTCGAGTTGGCAGCACCCATTGAGAAAGGGGTAATATAGGAGAAGCGTTTGCGTCTTGAACATTTTGTCTTATGTTTCTTTTTGTTTAGTAATTAGATAGGAAGGTGAACTAAAGCCCTAAATTTATCACCTTCAGGTTTCAAAATCTAAAAATAAAAACCCGAATATTGAAAGCCCCAGGAGTCATATACATGGAGGCCTCTTTTGCTTTCTGTATTTATTAGATGCCAGCTACAAATTTTCCATGTCAGCTAAAAAGTATTTTGGTAGAATCAAGTTGCTTATAATTCAAGGTGGTCTTGATTCTCTATCCAAGCTACAGGATTTAGATTTTCTACCATTGATTTAGATTTTTTATAATTTTCTATCTGACAGGTAATAATTTAAAAAGAAATAGATGTAATAGATAATTTTATTGTAGATTTTATGCTGTTGAAAATTTTATATGAAATAATGTAAAATTTATCTGTATTTATTTATTTCTAAATTATATCACGTAATTTTAATAAAAAATTATAGAAGATTTCATACTCTGTCAAAGCACGTTAAGTATCATCAATTAAGTATATTATTTCTATAATTAAAAGAAAGTTGGTCAGCGGCGGCTGGACGCTGACGTCCACTGTCCACAATGGCCCACGAATCTGTATAAATTCCGGTCCTTCATGGGAAGGCCCCAACCCCAAAAATCGGAAGAAAAAAAATCCAAACACTTTTTTTGGGAAAAACCAAAAACCATTTTCCAACTCCACTGGCTGCCGAGGAAAAAACTCCCATTGACCAGTCGAATCAAATCTTGCGGTGTCGCAAAACAGGAACGTACACACACCTCTATTGGCTCTCACACTGCCCCGCACGCGCCCATCGAGCGCGGTCCGATACAACTTTTTCTCTGCGCATGTCGAACCTGCTGGACTGAGAAAAAAAAAAAAAAAAAGCATGTCGAATCTGCTAACATTTCTCCAATCTCTCTCTCTGTGAAGACTCGACTTCCTTCGCCGCTTTTTCGCTTTTTAGTTTTTCTCGAAACGGACCAAAACAAACAAATACCGAATCGGAGAAGTTCTATTCCAGCAAAAAAAAAAAAGGAATCGGAGACTACTTTAGAGAACCTAGAAGCATCGTTAATTTATTCTTGTTCAAAATAACTTGGTTGCGGGTTTCCCGGCAGCTCCGTTTCTGCGGACCAACTGATGGAGAAAGAGCCTCTACTCCCGTATTCCAGCCCAAGAAGAAAACCGCCACCCCCACCGGTGCTAGCTCCACTCCCAGAGCACGACGAGATCTCTGTTCCTCTAACCCCTTCCGAGCTCAAAGAACGCCTCATCTTCGGTCCTTCGTCTTCCCAGCAGGACTCTTCCCCTTTAGTCGAGGCCTTGACCCTTTCTCTCAGTTCCCCAAGACCCTCTTCTTCTTCCACTTCTATAGACCTCACCGCCCCGCGAGACCCTTCATCACAATCGCCGCTACAGTCCCAACAAGCTTGGCTCCTTGACCCAAATTGTCCATGGAGCAAGACCAATCTTCACCGCTCCAAAACAGCGCCGGCCATGGCGGTTATCAACGAAATTAATCACCCTTCTGTCCCCAGACCGCAATTCAGCTCCCAATCGATCGTTTACCAAGGGGTTATTCTTCTTGTATTGTATTTATTCTTTGGTGTGGTGATATATTGGTTCAATAAGGACGATTTTTCAGCGGATGAGACCCACCCGGTTGTGGATGCTTTGTATTTTTGCATTGTGACAATGTGCACGATTGGTTATGGGGATATTACGCCTGCCAGCACAGCAACCAAGTTGTTTTCGATAACGTTTGTGTTGGTGGGTTTTGGTTTTATTGATATTTTGCTTACTGGGATGGTGAGCTACGTGCTTGATTTGCAGGAGAATTATTTGTTGAGGACCGTGAAGAGTAGGGGTGAGAAGGATACCCCCAGATCGTATATAGTTGATGTGAAGAAAGGGAGGATGAGGATTAGGATGAAGGTGGCGTTGGCATTGGGGGTTGTGGTTATTTGTATTGGGATTGGTGTGTGTGTAATGCACTTTGTGGAGAGACTTGGTTGGTTGGATTCATTTTATCTGTCGGTTATGTCAGTCACCACCGTTGGGTATGGTGACCGGGCATTTAGTTCCTTGCAGGGTCGTATTTTTGCTTCCATTTGGTTGCTTGTTTCGACACTCGCAGTTGCTCGAGCGTTTCTGTACTTGGCCGAGGCGAGAGTGGATAAGCGGCATAGAAGGATGGCAAAGTGGATTCTTGGTCAGGATATGACTGTCTCTGAGTTTCTTGCCGCTGACATCGACAACAATGGCTTTGTAAGGTATATTGTGGTCGTGATGAGCTTTTGGAACTCTTTTAGATAATTAATTTTGTGGCTTTTACATGCTGTAAACTTGTTTGGGATTGGCGTGATCTCTTGAGAAGTTATGCAGAATTACCGGGATTGGCTGTATATGGATGGAATTTTATCATCCATCTATAATGACTTAGAGTACTATCTATAACGACTTACATTACTATATTCAGGTCGTAACATTAACGAATGATAAGAAATTGCATTGTAAAACTCAGATTCCATCAATGACGCTTCACAATCTGTAGCAAGGAGTATGGATAAATGCTTCCTTTCCATTTAATTTATTCATATAAATATGATTCTCTTGTGATTTACTTCCTTCTTGAAGTAATAAACATAGGTTGCAGATATTAGATGAATCAAGATCCTCTATAATCCTTTGCCTGAGTTGCATGTTGAAATTCGGAGAAAGACAGATGTAACATGCATTAAATGCACATTAGATATTGTAGGATCCACATTGTCTGAAGTTTAATACGGGTAGAATTAATAGTGTAGGATCCACATGTTGTGTTTGTCTCTCTTTGAATTGTACTATGCAATTTGAGTAGGAAATTGTAGAGGATCGTGGCCTATATTAGTTTAATGATCTCTTGCATCTGAGTTCGTGTAAGGAAATGTAAATGTTTTTAGTTCACATGTTGTGTTTTGAACTCCAAAAATAACTTGCTTATGTAGAGGGCGCAAGCCATCAGAAGGGCACCTTTGTTATATCAAGTTGAAAATTGGCTTGCGCCCTCCACATAAGCAAGTTGACGTCTCTTTTAAGGGCAGCAGCTAATAAATGGTACATGTGAAACGACATGAAAGTTTAAGGATGCCAAGTGCCAAAAATGGAACTTTAGACGAGTTTATGTGTAGGATCTCTTATGGAGTATAGAATTGGTTTCATACGACTTGTTTTGTTTGTCTTCTTTTTTGGTTGAGGAATAACATTGGCTAGTTATTTTGTTTGGCCGGTAGTTTTAGTAAGTTCGGGCTTATACAACAAAGGTGGGTGTGTATAATGTGGCATCTTGCTGACAATAAAGAATCCAATTCTCTCCTTTCCATGTTTGAGGCTCTCTGTCTTCCGTCTTTACCTATTTTGGCCTGAAAGCAGTGGTCTTGTTTATCATGCAACTGTGATAACGGCGTCAGATATATCATCTATATTCTGATTGATTTTTTTCTCACTCTCTGGGATACAGGCTATATGCTTTCTTTGCTATCTGATATGTCCTACTCTACTCTTATTTTTCTCTCAATTATTTGTCTTCCTTTAACTTGAGTTGAGGCTGATCCAAGCAGTTAGGTTGAGTATTTCTGCTGATTCTATATATGCAGTAAATCTGAATATGTTATTTACAAGCTCAAGGAGATGGGCATGGTATCGGAGAAAGACATCATGCAGGTTTGCCACAAATTTGATGGGCTTGACACTGGAAACTGTGGAAAGATAACTCTTGCTGATCTCATTGAGAGTCAGCATTAATATAGAAGTATTCTTGGTTAGGCTTTTCTTGCACATGAGAAAGACTAAACATACTAGCCATACAGAAACATAAGTTGACGAAGGGGCTAGTTTGGATTCAAGTTGCACACAGATGATCCATGAACTTCACTTTGTTTTTCTATTAGGGGGAGTTCCGGTGCTGGTTTGAGTTCATTCGGTAAAGAATCAAAGCAAAGCAGATGCAGATGCAGCACAATCTATGAACTTCACTACTTGTGCATAAAAAAAAAAAAAAAAAAAAAAAAAGAAGAAGAAGAAGAAGAAGGAAGGAACCTCCCATGGTTCTGTTACCTACTCGAGCATGTGAAGCAATGCTGCAATGGGATGGTCAAAGTCACTGCATCTTCCAACTTGCTCTTACTGGTCATGGTATCTGTGGTGCATCAGGATAAGGGTTTTGGACATGTAGTACAATTTTGCCGATTGAAGTTAGAAATGCTTCTGTACAAAGTTCCATTAGGACTACCTTGAACAAAGGTTTGGAATTATTTATTTTTTGCTGAAAGCTGAGGATCAAAGATGAAGTTAATAATTATAAAGGTTTTTACTACTTCTATATATTGCTGAGCTTTTTTTTGGGGGGGGGGGGGTTCATGGGTTGGTTTCCTACAAGTCTAAATAGATGTTTAACTGGTGTAAATTGCTTAGATGGAAGTGTGCTTCTCTGTCTGTCTCCCCGCCTCATGTGCGGTGTTCAGTTCCCTCATTTTGTTCAGATCTGCTTGATTGTCGTGAATTCATACCGATTTCTTGTTTAGGTTATCATTCTGACGGGTCAATTTGTTGTTTTTTCTATTATTCTAAATGCTGCTTTAGTTTTGTTTTCTGTATTCCCTCTCTGTGGAGTAGCTGTTTTTTTTCTTCCGAGTTAGTAGTGGATTTCATAGCAGTAGAAAAAGAGCAGATTACATGAAATCACAGTTTCGGATCCTCAGCGGAATATTACAAACATCAAAATTTCCCCATTGTTGCACCTCGAAAGCCCATTTTGCCAGTGAATGACCCATCATCCTGTTCTGCACACGTATCCATTGAAACTTCCAGTCCGTATATGCCTTGAGCGCCTCCCGAATACGCGCCACAATGTCTTGAATTAACCAGCTAGGAGTATCATCCAGGTTACACAGGTCGCGGCATAGGATCTGGGAATCACTCTCGAAAATTACTGGTGCCCAACCCTCTTCCTGGGCTATCTTGACAGCTCGAAATGCGGCTTGAGCTTCACCTTGAAGGGGTGTGCCATAGCTTCCAAGCGTTCCGTGTAAATCTTACAAAGGGAACTAGAGTGATCTTGACAAGAGATAGCAATACAAGATCCCGTGTTACTGATAGCAACGTCAAGATTCATGAATGTGTCAAATTCGGATTGAGAGAAGGGGTCTAGGGCCTTCGAGAAGGGAGTACAATCTAGTGATTAGTAACGATGGTGGAGATAGTGGAGTCCGATAGTGATATCTCAAAATAGATTGCAATTTTTGTTTCGCACTTGAAAGCTAGTGATCACTCCCTGTCTTCCCTTTTTATTTTGTTCTTCTTAATTTCTCGCCTTTTTCTGCTAAAAAAATCCTAGAGTACAATATATAGCATTTTTGTTTGGCACATGAAAGCTAGTAATCACTAATTAAAAAAAAAGAAAAAAAAAAAAAGAGCTAGTTGCCACTCTCTATCTCCCCTTTTTTTTTTCTTTTTCTCTTTTTGTTCTTTGTAATCAGTAAAATCGAGTGATCATTCTCTTCGGGAATTGGGATAACTGGAAATAACTGGGTTTTTCCTTCGGTTTTTGGTGTTGGAGGAAAAGGCTTAACTTTAGGATCTCCTCTGGATTTGATGGGCAAATTGTGTGAACCGATGTATATGATCTTGGAAACCTAGTACATCAACCTAGGACAGCGCGTAGATTAGTACATCCCCACTGTGGCTGGGGATATGCAGGTCCAATCCAAGAACTTTCATTCAGAGATATATTGCAGTGACGAAAACATTTCTCGTCCACTTGAGTGCCCTTCCTTCTACGGCTAATTTTATTGTATTACTAAATATAAAAAATTCATTCAAATTATATATCTCTTCACTTTTTTATCGATTTTTATATTTTAAATTTTAATATCACACGTTAAATATATCTATCATTGAAAATCTAGAGACCAGCACAGTGATAATGACACCCAAATCGTTTGAATTTTTTTTTAACAAACATTTGTTTAGAGAGTTTAATTTATTTTTTCTTAAGAGTGGAAGAACATGATCAACTTAGCCTACTTCTTTTGAAAATGATTATAAAAATCTTCAATTATTGTAGAATATCTAAATTGAGCTATAATTACCCATGTGAAAAGGAAAGACCCGTCGTCACCGTAGTCTCACAAGAAAATAGTTGATTTTGGAGACAAAAGAGGTTCCATGTGAGAAGAAAAGACTCATCGTCACCGCAGTCTCACAAGAAAACAGTTGATTTTGAAGACAAAAGAGGTTCGATCCGCAGACATCCTACCCCCACACCCGCTCCAATGTGTCTATTTTCAAACTCGATAACACTTGATCGTGGTGGTTGGAGGGTTTGATCAAATGTGGAATATTGACTTTCTAAACGGCAGCTGCATTAACGGTGTAGAGTAGATTGTCAGATGGGTATGCTATCCGAGATCATAATCAGCTGCAGTACTCTACCTTGGAGCTACAAACTCAGAAGTCTGCATTTTACGCCAACGTACGATCCAATGTCTAGAATCTTGTCTTATATATAGTTGTCAATTGTTTACTCTTTGACCGCATGCATCACCTGGGACGACTTTCTGAGAGCAAGTGAGCTGATCAAAACCCCTCATGCTTCAAATTATAAACAATTGAGTCGTGGCTTTCCAAGAAGCAGCAACTGGCATCCGAGTAATTATGCGTATATCCCAATTGCCTCATTCTTCATGATCTTTATGAGGCCTTCTCCGAAAGGGTCTTTCTGAATTAAAAGAGGGCCTAGTCGGCAGTCGGAGTGGCGGGGCCATCGCTGGAATGGTTATGTCCACAAGCGCAAAAGAAAGATGCTAGGAATTACACGTGTGTAGAAAGTTTAAAGGGCGGCAGTGTTTGGTTAAATGATCGTGAGGTTATGAGACTTTCGAAGGGATCAGACACCATTGAAGAAGAAATAGAGGGGGCCTCAAGGGCTTTGTGAGACATCATCATTAATCGAGAGTGGAAAGTAGAGAAAAAAACAGTGAAGGTTTTCTGACCAATTAAGAGAAAAAAGAAACTGCACTATCGCTTATGACCTCGTCCAAAGGATGATTTTACCACTACTTTTTTTTTTTGTTCCCCATTTCTTCCGTTTGAAAATGAATAATATATTAGAAAAAGAACAAAAATCGAAATATCCAGGATTGTTCTAGTGGCCACCTTGACTAGCAAATGGGGTCTGCTCTCAACGTTCATAGTCAAAATTTTAATCACCTGACTTACCTGCTGTGGGGTGCGAGACAATTTCGAAGTACTCAGGAGTTTATAATCTATGTGGTAGCTCGATCCCAGTCTGATGGGCCTTGCACATAGAATTTCCCCAGCTTGTTACAAAGAAAATAAAAGAAAAGAAATCCAGGATTTACAACTAATATATCCATCTAGTTCCAGTACTTTAATTTCATGTCAAGATCTCTCTCTTCCTCTCTATACTGACTGATTGGGCACTCATACTAACTAAAACAATTCCTGCGTATTCCACTAGAAGGATTCAGTACTTTAATATTGTTGAAAGAGATGTAGATGAGATGGTCATGTTACCATGTTACCAATGTATAATGTCGTTCGTTGAAAAGCCTTATTCCAAAGCTTGCAAAGCTTGCGACAAAGCAATCAGTTTGCAAAAATCATATTGAGCTTTGATTTTGGATGAAAATAAGCATGTGTTGGACTATGCTTCTGTAAAAGTTTGTCCCCAATAGTTCACTGACCATTTCAACTTAACTTTCCACATTCAAGGTCCTATTAGGACATAAATCCATGATGGGGTGACGACTTCTCTCTGCCTCGGCCCCCCCCCCCCCCCCCCTCCCCAATAAATCCCCCATCCCCCTCCGTGGACTGTCTCTCTTGACTAATTAAATTAGACCCATCAAAGACTAATATTCTCATGAAGTGACTGTCTTTAGTGATCTTGACCGAGGCGACCAAAAATATATATATACATTTATATAAAGACTCAGTAATATATTATGTGGCATGGCTCAGTCAACTCGTCCTGCGCGATTATATGACATTTGATAGCTATATGACACATTATTTAAAACAGTTGGTTAAAAAAAAAAAAAAAAGGGTCTTTTCCTTCTCTATCTTGTTGTTTTCTGGTTAGGAAATGGTGGGGCATATCATTAGAAAATTCAAATTAAGAAATGAATATCAGTGCAGTATAAAAAATTTCGAATCGAATATTGAGCAGTTAGAACCAGTCAAATGAATTCTTGACCTCTGAAAAGAATCAAACCAAAGCAGACCTTTCACACTCGAAGCAAGCTGAGCTAGCTAGCATGAACAATGAGTGGATTAGAGAGAAGCCATACATGTGTGATGTGTTTTCCTTATTAATTAAAACTGGAAATATTGACTTTTATGGAACATTCCAAGTGGAGTGGATGGCGGGAAGTGACTGGTGCATGCTGACTTTCGCTTTCGAGTCAATAGAAACAAACAAGAATATGAGAAAACAAAAAGTTTGAATAAGTTGTCAAAAGTTTCAGTGTTGTAGTTGATGACAAGTGAGCCCACATGAAAGTTTTAGTAGGGTGCTGAATAGAAAAATTAGAAAGGCATTGTCTGAAATGCCTTCCACGATCCCTACCCAACAAATATTTCTACTCCCTTGGATTTTCCCCTGCTGTTATGCATGATGCATCTGAAAAATAACAAAGAGGAGAGGAAAATAGTGGGATTTTCCTCTCAAGCAGTATCACCATTTTGCTTTCTTCTCTTCATCTTTGTTATATATCTTGTCCAATTCGAGTATAGGGTTTCATCCAATTCTTACACTGCATAAAAGAACTAGCAATTCTGCCGTTGCCAATGAGCCTTCGGTTCTGCTGGCATGTCTTCCCTAGAGAAAAGTTTGAACTGGGATTTAAATCTTTAATCCCCCGCATGCATGGCCTTGGTGTGGATTCATTAAAAACAAAACATTTAAATCAGATACTGACATGTTGTCGGACTGTAATGCCCCATTAATTTGGCAATTCAGACGTCAACAAAATGAAATTAATGTTTAGTTGACATTAATCTACCTTCAAGGGTACGTTTAGCCTGCAGCTGCTTAGTAGTTTCAGCACTACTAGTCGGTGATGACAAGCCTGTAACATCTGCTATGAACAAATCAACTGGAGGGTTTGCTAGAAATTACTAACTGATCCCTATTTGTACTGCACAGCTTTTAGGGAATGAATCGTACGAGTTTCTTTTCTGGTAACTATCATAAGGTTTCAGATTCAAAGCGAGTGCGTATTCTGTATAACCACACTCCACAGCTCTGTGATGTACAAATATATCGTTGGTTTTACTGCCGAGACTATAACATAGTGAAAGGTCAGGTGTCTTCCGTTGTCTTCCTAGGGCGTAAAGATAACGATTGCTAAGAATGTTTTTCCTAGGCAAAAAAAGGGCAAGAGGAATCGTTGGGAGATGGTAATCCTACCTGCGTACGCATGCACCTGCTGTAAATTATAGGCTTATCTCATCCTGTATTATATTGCCGGCATAACCAAATTCGAAGCATTGTCTTATTGCAATCCAGTAGATTGCGAGCGATCCAAGGCCGCCCGTGGTTAAAGATGGTTAGGATCAACGAAGCAGCTACTAATGACAAGAAAGTACACAAAACCCTTGTGCTCCCGTGTACAGTAAAGGGGTACAAAACTTGTAAACCACCCACCGGAAGACACAAGCTGCGTGCGACCAATAGCGCAAAGCAAATCATGTCTTACGCAATGTATTCGCATTGGCTGCATTATAAAAATGGCTGAACACGTATTGGGTGTTTGGGATCCCGAAAAGATAATGAGAAGTTGATTGCGACTGATCTCTTTGTTCCTTTTTTTTTTTTTTTTTTTTTTTTTTTTTTTTTTTTTTTTTTTTTTTTTTTTTCCTTCTTCTGGTAGGGTTAGGCAAATGAAAGCAGCGACGTAATTGTTGGGATGTGCAGAGGAGAGATCTTCATTAGGCCTTAATTTAGGGGGTTAATTGGGGTGCTACCCAGATGCGTCAACATCCTAAAGATTCTTTTTTCCCTAGTGCACACCTAACAAAAAACCTGCCCTCTTCTACATTGACAGGGACTTCCAATACGAATACCAAACCATACTTTATGTCACATATAATGGACACACACACAAAAGCTATGAAGGTCAACAATCTCATGCTCTTTGTTTTTTTTTTTTCCCAATTCAAGCTCTACCTCTCAAAGTCGTCTCACTTAAGCAACCGCCCCATCTCTAATTGCCCTTTCTC